>JASANE010001902.1:0-10664 GCA_030248225.1 Trileptium ribeirensis
AATCCCTTTTTATCCTGGTACCCCTATTCAACTTTTAGCAAGTTCTACCCAAATTTTCGCCCAAATTTCTTTCAAAAACTGCTTGTAAGAGTAGCTTTATAAGGAAAAAGCTCTTATCACTAGCAATAGTAAAATTAATATTTTGAGTTTCCACTACCTCAAACTGCCGAAACGTCCATTCCCCATCCTCGTGGTCGTGATCTACATCGACATCAATCGTCGTTTAGATTTGTATCCGGATTTATTTTTGCACGGGTTCCTTCCTCAAACTGCCGAAACGTCCATTTGCGCGATCCCCATCCTCGTGGTCGTGATCTACATCGACATCAATCGTCGTTTAGATTTGTATCCGGATTTAATTTTGCACGGGTTCCTTCCCAGGAACACTGTTTAACCCGAAGAAGATGCGTATGAGCTTCCAAATCACCACGAGACAGACACGTCCAGAAAAGAGCCAGCCGAGTGAGGACATTATCCTCAATAAAACAGAGAACCCCGTCACCGCTAGAAAGTGCCCATCGGTCCATCGTAGGAGCACACCGAATACCACCAAGTGGAACCTCGACTTTGGTTTCTCATAGTATTTATCGTCCGGAGAAGAGCAACAAACGCGTCCTGAAAATATAATAAATTTACCAAAATTCCCAAAATTTTGGTATTTCAGCTTACGGATACTTGAAGTAAGCTCAAAAGCACTCATAACCAAACGTGGTAAACTTAATAAATTAATTTTTAACCACCTGCCAAGAACTTTAGAACAAGATATTGTGATACTTGTCATAATATTACTAACTGTGATTACTGTTTCGTAACGCGGCTATGTGTGACAATACTGGCATTGACTGTATGGAACGTTACTTTTTAGAAGGATCAAGATGCCCCGATCCTGTTTAAAACACATTAAGACACACCTCAAGAAACTCCCGGAACCCTAGGTAAAAAAGTCAAAGTACCCTCCCCTCTAAAAATTAAGAGAAGTTCGTAAACTATTGGAAACTTAATATATTTTCACAACTTTTAGAACAAAATCAAGAAAACCTTAAATGGAACCACGTGGAATGCTTGAAATAGTATTCCTAAGTTTGATATTTAGGATCCCTTTTCCTTAACTGCTTATGTTTCAACCATAAATTTTTGTAATAATTTAGAGTATCGTGAACCGAGCGCGAACGGAGGCTCTTGGTAAACCCTGATCTAGACCCAAAATTAGCGATTTAGTACTTTTCCCTGGATCCGGCTAGATCCAGCGTCTTCTTAAGATGTACAAATATGTTCGTCAAAGCGAAATATCAATGTTCCTAGTGTTGATAACGTACATTTAATGTACACAATACGTTGTAAATTTTAGTATAATTTTGAGTTAAGAAAAACCCTGGAAAGATGGAAAATTCGGTCCCAATTTCTGCCTATCGGGACCTCTAAGGTGCTTTGGAGAAATCTCGCCCCGCCAATTATGAATCTATTCTGGCTCACGATCATGGACAAGAATCTGTCCACTTTTTGAGAATATTTAGGTTACAAATGAGTAGAAAATTAAGCCTAAACCTTACATCTTTATTGTCGTATTCGAAGGACAATTATATAAGGACCTGGAACTGCGCTTAACTTGTTGTACCGTGCATTTAGAGAAATTTTTTTACGTACACGCGGTTACAGCTTGTACGTACGTATGCGTGTAGGAAAGAAAACAAAAGCAATGTTGCTCCGTTGTTGCACGTTTGAACTTAGGAGTTGTACCCAGCGTAAACTTACTAACTCGTACCAATGATAATTGTTCAATATTGTAACATTTGTCGATTCATTATAACCTGTCGTATGTTAATCCGTTTACCGTTTATCTATTGTGTATCATAGCAGTTGATTTGGATGAGCAAAATCAAAACCCCGAAATTACAAATTCCAGTACGCTTTGACATGTGTACCCGAATTCGCCCATTGTATTTTACCGCCTTAAGCCTTAACTTTTACTCGAATGGCACCTCGATAGCCCACTGAACGCTACATGACGCCTTATAGCTATTTCTGTCATCTAATATTTTTGGAGTAAGGTAAGCGCAGCTGTCATTTGGAAGGCTTAGTAGTTTACGCCGTGAATTGAACCAACCAGCTGTGAGAGTTCCATGAAAAAGCGATGACTCCGCATACCATACCATCTCCATGCGTTGCCCTGCCTATTTTCTCTATAGCGTACCATACCGCTTACGTCGTATCTATTGTATTTCCTTCCCGTACAATATGCTCCTGTTCATTTGTATATACGGTTTTGGCTTATCAATAAATGCTAAAATCAAAACCCTAGTTGTCCATTTGTTTTTCTGATCATAATAGCGATATATGTACAGCAGGGGTTTGAAATCTGTCACCTCGATTGACGACCCACGTTCACGTTTGACACACGCATCGAAGAAGCAAACCTTGGCGTGACTCGCCGATTTCAATTTGACTGCACTATTGCTGTGTGAGTACGACTCGTGCGACTCCGAGGAAAGGAGGAAAGCCTATTTGTTCCCGAAAACGAGCGTCCGCTGAACGACCAAAATAAGGCACCATCCATTTACACGATCCGACGTTAAACGTCTAGGGATCTGTCGGACCCTAGTGGGGGCCACTGGCTAAATAAAATATTAATCGTTCAAGAAAGTAGAAAAGAAAGTTTCACTCCAGGCGGAAGGATGAAAGGCAATAGTGATATGGTCTCTTTGGCCTGAGAGAAGGTGACGGAGCCAACTTCCCTAGGGACCTCAAAGGTAGTACCGCTTAGGCTACGTGCGCAGCCCGTCCGGCAGGATCAGAACACATCTGTCCTTCTGCTTGCTAAGCTGCGTAGTCTACTGGGACCGACCCGAATCCGAAAGTTGAACCCATTAGGCCCGCCCTCGAGGTTACGATAGCCGGGGCCGTATGGTCATTATTTTGTCTGTGGAAGTGCGTAATGCAGCAAAGTCACGTCGATCTGATAGACATTATTCCAAGAGAAAAAACGATTAAAAATCGTATCAGAAACACTGCAAAAATGGTTTTGATGGAGATAAAAAACGATTTTGAAGCAAATTTTTAAAAAATTTGCGAAATTTTTTCCTTGAGAACAGAATTTTAGTACAAATATTGATCAAATTTTTTGTACTTTGGACCGTTTGGAAACTAAAAAATTCAAAATTTCAAGAGGAGGTCAACCGGGGGAGCCCAAGATTTTGCCAGGGGCATGAACCGGGGGACACCTGTTGTGAACCAGGGGGAACCGAAAAATGCCAGGGGGCCCCCACCCGCAAAATTTGGAAAGCACAGTTAAGCGAATCTTAAAAGTTAAATCTCGGTTGCAATCTACTTTTACCGGGACCTATAAGCCGAGAAATAAGACATGGTTCGCAGTGGTTCTTGAGCGTAGCCATCGGCACGGCCGTGAACAAAACATTTTTGAGTCACAATTGTGCCGAGGTTTAAGCATTAAACATATACTTATTCAATTCATATATATCTATTCTATTTAAATCATTGTTGAGATAGGATGACGTTACCGAATCGAATCCATTCGCAACTCCGCTGGAATGATAGATTGTAGACGTCAAACCCACCTTTCACTTTCCATATCCCCTACAGATCGATAACCGTATCGTTGTTCTCGATGATTTGTAGCCAACTTCTTGCCGTACCATCACGGTTAGCCAATCACACAAGGAGTCCTAAATACAGATGAACTGGTCATCGGATAAGTTTGAGTCGAGCCTAGATAAAAGAGATCGCCAACACCATGTTGCTGTTTAAATCTTTCCTGAACGATTGCGTATGTATATACTTGCGTGTATAATAATTGTATCCCCTGGAGCATCAAATCCCGACCCGTCAGTTTTTAATACTATTTCATCTAAAAATAAGGTTCGCCCTAGCAAATTCAAGTACAACTATTCAGGATTTTAGGCTGTCGAAGTATTTATAAATAATTCCGACCCAGAAATGTGCTGTCATGTTATGTCCTTCGAATGAGTCGCACGGTCGAGGAGTCGTATTTGTACCATTATTATTGCTGTATGATGCTATTGTCACCAATGTGTAATTGTTTTATGTATCATTTATCAGAGCGCAGTGAAGATTGTGTGTTGCAGGGGTTAAATCTTTAGAATTCCGTCTCTATGTGTGTGTGAGTGGCCATAACTCGGGAACGACTTGACCGATTTCAATGACCATGGGCTCATTCGAACCGGCATAATCAATTTACTGTGAACATCCCCGGGGGTTTTTGATTTGGCGTCTGGTTCTGGGGTCAGGGGTCAAAATGTGTTTTTTGCCCCATTTTAGTACCCTTCACAGAAGCAAGGTTATTTTTATGTTAACTATCGAATTTTTTACTCTGGATGCTTTTATTTTATAGTAAAATCATAAATGCCGATGCCTCTTTTTTGTTTTTCGATTAAGACTTTGGTTCTCGATTTATGAGGTTTGAAGTACGGTGGTATGGCGCCCCAATGGTTCCTCAATCCAATATTTGAATATTTGTTCTGACACCTTGGACCGCTGATAATTTTCACCAGGGGGGTTTCGGTTATGAGAAATTCATTGATTGTGCTGGTTTTGCTCTGTGACTCATGATTCCATGGGTACGGGGGTGTGACGCTCCATGGTTGGTTAGAGGTCAAAATGAGGGTTTTTAACCACATTTTAGTACCTTTCACGCAAGCAAGGTTATTTTTATCTTAACTTTCGAATTCGTTCTCTAGTTGGTTTTATTTTATAGTAGAATGATAAATGCCCTTGTCTTTTTTTGTTTTTCGATTAAGGCCGCGGTTCTAGAGTTATGGGGTTTGAGGTATGGTGACCTAATGGTTCCTCGCCCCAAAATTGGAAAATTTGTTCTGACGTCTTGGTCTTCTGAAAATTTCACTTTCGGTTTTTAGGGTATGGTGTTGGTTTTGCTCTGTGACCATGGGTACGGAGGTATGGCGTCCCCATGGTTCGGGGTCAGAGAGCAAAATAGAGGTTTTTACCTCATTTTAGTGCCTTTCACGGAAGCAAGGTTATTTTTATCTTAACTTTCGATTTTTTCTTTGCTTCGTTTTATTTCATAGTAAAATGATGAATGCCAATGCCTCTGTTTTGTTTTTCGATTAAGGCTTCTCCGGTTAATGGGGTTTCAAGTATGGCACCCCCGTGGTTCGTCGACCAAAATTCGAAAATTTGTTCTGACGCCCTGGACGGCTGAAAAGTTTAAATTGGGGATTTCGGGCATGGCAATCTCATTGCTGCTGTTTATTTTTCTCTGCCCTCCATAGTTCTATGGGTAAGGGGTATTGCCCGCCATGGTTCATCTACCCAAAATTCCTAATTTTACTGTCACGTCCTGGGAGGCTGATAGCTTGCACCTGGGGGTTTTGGGGCATGGGAAACTTATTTTCGGCGTTAGTGACATCCACATAGTGTATCGACGTATTCTATCGAGAGCTGATTGGCTGCGCATGCAAACGGAGTAGGTGTACCCTTTGCTTCACTACGTTCTGCAATATCGATAGAGTTACTAGTTTGTATCCTTTGTGACTGTACTTCATTCGGCGTAGAATAGGAAGGATAGGTGTAATCGTGGCAGACACTAACCTTCACGTCTCTGTAGCATATCTTGGCTCTAGGTCCAACTGTTTCTATGTTTGCTAGCCGCCTTCAGCACACCCGAACCACCCAAGTGGTGTTGTGTTGTTATTACTGTCACCCTCGCTATCGACTGGTTTTCTCACTGTCGCCCGGTTAACTAGACGTCGCGATCCTTTTCCTCCGAACTCCATGTAATACGCTAACCTCAGCTGTCGCCAAAGTACTCGCTAGAATCGAGGAGATTAAACGAACCTACGGATGTGGACGCGCGATTAGGAAGTTGATGGCCCAGGAATTACTCATGGGCATTGCTTTTTGGAAGTTAATGTCTTTATGTGTGGCATAATTTATTCTGTCAAGGTGAACTATTTATTTTTAAATCCATTAATTGTCACGTTTCTTTCTGGTCTCTACAAATTTGGGTTTGGGTGTCTGGTATTCTTCGATTCCCTCTGTTTCAAACAGGTGCTCCCGGTTTTATGCCCCTGGCAAAATCTTGTACTCCCCGGTTCATTGCCATTGCTAATTTTTTTTGTTTCCAATCGGTTCAAAGTGCATAAAAATTGATCAAAATTGGTACTAAAATTCCGTTCTGAAGATGAAAATTTCGCAAATTTTGTCAAATGTGCTTCAAAATCGCTTTTTATCTCCATCAAAAGCGTTTTGGCCGTGTTTCTGATACGATTGTTAACAGTTTTTCTCTTGGCAAGATTGGGCGCGCCCGGTTCAGAATTAGGGGACCCTCCGGTTCATGCCTCCTGGCAAAATTTTCAGCTAATGAAGAGCCAAGATAATCACCCCAATTTTCCTTTTAATGTTGCTCTTAACTGCTGAAATTTTCCGCGCACCTTCACGGGGCTGAGGTCTCAGTCGCGATGTACATGATATACAAATGTATAAATTCTAATTATTACGTTATTATTTGTGTATGTGTAAAACTTGGACCCATACTAATTTCAATTAGTGCATTAGGTTGGATAACCAATAATTTGTAACTGCAGGCGTGGTATGGAAAACTAAATCAAAGCATTGCGCTACACTGCGTGATATCTTGAGTTTGACAAAAGTCGAAAACAAAATCACAACCTGACGGCTGCGACAAAAATGGACAGTTTCCGGGTGATAGCTAATTTGTAGCGGGTTAAACATAAAACTAAATGCATTTTGCAAAACGTTAATTTTCGTTTGCTTGCCATATTGAACCTTCACCACTCAAAAATTCATGTGTCAAATATCGCATTAGTTTTGCATCGCTACATTATTAATGTTCAATTTTTACTACTTGTCATTTGCTTTCATAGTAAGTATGACTTCAGAGAGTTTTGTTGGAGCTACGTTGTGCGCTCGAAATATCAGACTCTGTTCTAATATTGGACCCACTGCTGCAGCTCGCTCAACTGACTGCAAAGAATTACCCTGGATTGTTTCAACCATATTTTCAGGTAAGCCTAATATTTGTGTACTATATTGAAGTAATACTATGCATTATGTTTGTTTCGTTGTGTTTGTTATTATGCTTGGTGTGTTTATTACATTATGTTTGTCATATTGCGTCGTTATTACTTTTTTTTCGACCTAATGCTTAATTGGTTAGGTTTGTTTTTATGGTAAAGGATTTGCTGATGTCTTGTATTTCACATGAAAATCAGAATCAGGTCAAAACTATTGAAATACACTCTGTTGCGAATTTAAGCAAATCCTTTTGTCTTATCCGAACATTTAAGTAAAATTATCGATTTTTGTCCTTTTCTGTCAGCCCAACGCATAGTTGACTGGTAGGTTGTCTTATCACCAAGATGGTGAATTCTGAGTGTTGAATATGTCATTTAGAGAGATATACACAGCTATAAGTCACCGAATATTATCCAGGTTGCTTGCGTAATTTAAAAGATATACCCGATTATTGTGCTCCCAATGTTCAACTGCATAAAGGATGTATTGCGCTACAGAATCAGTGCAAATACACACCTACATATGACTGAAGTGGTTGCAGAAATATTTCCATTGTCGTATATTTTGGTTTCACGGGTCCATTGAAAAACTTTTTTGACCCAATCCTGAAGTGTAAATAATGACGATAGCAGCACACAATATGTAGCTACATAGTCGATGAATTGCTTTGCAAAATGAGATCAAAAACACATATATAGCTCGAGTCGGTGTTGAGATATTACTATTTGAGGGTGTTTTGGGTCTCATGGGCGCATTTTAAAATCTGTTTTGACCCCAATCCTACATTGTAAGAGAATCGCGTAGCAAAGAATTAAATAGAATCTTCTAGATGTGCTACAAAATGAGCCCAATTTCACTCAAATATCTACACTGGTTGTCGAGTTTCTTAAACAACTTTATTTGTGGGACCCGACCCGAGCTTTGTTGGCCCGCTTTTTTGATGGAAGATATTGGAATCGGTCTTCGCGCCACAGAGAGAGATTTCAAGCTTTCAGATGAACTGTCGCCCGAATTCCGCTCAGGCAAAGTTTAGTTATGCATGTCACCATAAAAAAACCCAATAGCGGACGTTTTCACATTTTACCACTGTCACGAGTAGTAAGAATTGTTTTCTTCGCTTGTTTCGCTCACTCACTGACTGAGAATGCAAATATTTTTTTATTTTTATGCAAACGAAATTGCTTGCCTTGTCTTTGATTTTAAATGAAAATGAAAATCAACGCAATCTATTCGTAGACACACTCTGCTACGATTATAATCAAGTCATATTGTATCAAACATTGAAGTTATATCGATTTTTTGCGAACAAAATTTAGCGCATACTTGTTTTAAGAATGTTTGCTGCGCATGCGCTAAGAGCTAAACTATAATACTTATTATAAATGTCTTTAGATTTGATGTTATTACAAAACACAATGTCTATAGCCATTTGTAGCATAATTAATGGGATAATAAGATATAAAATATATTATGTGTGCTATTTTCTATCAAAACTTATGGCAGCAATTATGGCCCACGAAACAACTTACAACTTTAAGGCTCGCATAAATAATAACTTAGTAAACATTTCAGTGTATCCTGTTACCACGACGGCAAATATAGCTTGTTGGAAGATTCGTAGAACGGATTATCCCTCACGTTGCTATTGATGTGAACCATTCTGGCTTCCCCACGGACCCTAGCGGATCGGACGGGCATGACACAAGGGGCGATCTCCGGAAAGGGAGCAGGGCAAAAACCAGGGAGGGGCATCAATGGGACGACTGTAAAATGGACATTCTTTCGAGCATCTTTTGGGGCAACGAATCGAAACGGAAAGGTGCGAAAAGTGTACTAGTTAACGTATGTCTATCATTTTTGGGGTTATAAATAAAAAAGCTGCGAAAACTGTAAAAATTAAAATTTTTCGGGGACTTGGGCTAAAAATCGAAGTAGGGCTGTAGGGGGGGGTGGGGGGTGGCGAAAAGGCGTGCCGATCCAGACGACGGGGGAGCCGAAAAAATGGCTCTCAGTCTGGAGAAGCTACAAATTAAGCTCAGCTTGTCTCTTATTCAATTCTGTATCAACACAATGACTAACTAATTAATAATAAGGATTAAGAATAGCTAAGAAATAAGAATAGCATAAGCGAATAAAGTAATTAATTTTAGCATGCAGGTTTACGTTTGTATGATTTATTTAAAATGTCCTCTTTTTTACAACTAACGAATTGATGCGTTGTAACCATTTGTGGATAAAACGGTTTAGTTGCTGTTGCGTTTTAAAATATTTAAGAAACATTATAACTCCCTTCGCCGAATGAATATTTAGCATCAATATATCGTGGCTTTCTAAATTAGAGGTGGGTGATGTTGTATCTTCAGCCCACCCCCGCTTCAATGCGGTCGCATCCTATTAAAGCTTTGGGCTTCGTTTTAAATGGCCTGCGGTAATTTTCTTAGCTTAACCGGTAAAAACGTATTCCAGTTGTCCCAGAGATTTAACAATATTTTAAATGTCTGGGTTTTTCAATTAACGTAAGATTCCCCGGTACTTTGACCTCTATAGGTTCCTCGTGTTCATACCCACTCATGATTTACCTTAAAATTCTCTAAAGGTTCCCGTTCATTTAGTATTCGTCATTGCAGTCAGTAGAGATGTTACACGTGTTTCATGTTTTTTTTTGACAGCTGCGGTACTTTATGGCTCTCGGCTTTATGTCACCTATGGAACTGGCGGGAATTGTACTACAAATCTCCGAATTTGTACAAACCAAGATATTGTACTATCTTTATCGTGCGTCAACTTGAATATAATACGTATAAAATTCATGGTAGTTTTTTATTGAAAAAATTATGTAAGAGTGTAATATCCAAGAAAAATCTGCTCAACCGTTTATTTAATGCAAATTTATTATATTTACAGGATATATCGGACATATTAATCGGTTGGTGTATCGATATTGATCAACGCGATTCAGTTATTAAGCAATGCGAGGCAACGTTATTATATTTTCAACAGTTTTGGGTTGCCGACAGTGAATTCTGTCTTAAATTGCTGGGTCAGTTCTTAGAGGATGCCGACGCGTATGCCGATGTATGTACTTTTTCAGTTCCTATTGTAAATTATATGAAACTATATTTAGTTGAACATAGAATGTTGAATGGGTATAGTTTTCCATTATATTACTTAATACCTTGGACACATTTTATACTTTGTTATGCATGCAAAACAACAATAAGGACCACACTGTGAAAAATGATCTGTGAAATAGTAACAATATTGCCTGAATGCTATGATTTATAAATTTCGAAAGTTTCTGTCAAAACCTCAAAATAGCAATGACTCTGCGCAAGCATCACTCCCTTCGGTTACAGTATCGGCGCGACATAATTATTATTTGTTATTGTTATATAAAATTCATGCATGCTCTTAGGGGAGAGGGGGCAATGTCCCCCTGACTCTCGAAGCCCACGCCGGGGCAAACACAGATCCTTCCTAGGTATGGGCGCCGACACTGTCCTGGTAGGTTCAGCAATGCTCCGACTCGTGTCGAAGTTAAAATAGCAAAAATTGGGGAAACGGGCGAAAATTTGCAAAAATCAAGGAGAATTGGCAAAATCGTAGCACAGCGAACCGAACGAGTACATACAACA
>JASANE010001904.1:0-11044 GCA_030248225.1 Trileptium ribeirensis
TGTGGTATACGTTCATTCATATCTCCAGTGTGATATTGGTGTCCCCCAGTCTGATATTGGTGCTCCTCCAGTTTTATATTCAAGTTGTATAGTCAAGTAAATTATATATAAAGTATGTTCAAGTAAATTATACATAAAGTTGTTCTATGGTACAGTAAATAACCTTTGCTAGTAAATGGATTAAAACAGTATTGTATTGCGTGTGAAAGTCCAACGTCGAAAATCTTATGCATACATTACACCGGCAACTTACCGGTGAGCTAAACAAAATTTCCTTTTGTTTCTGTAAACCGCTGGTTTATCCTAATCATCCATCAGATCCACATTCCAGTTTAAATAAAAAACTTCGCCTGCCTCTTCACCAACAAATAACGTAGTGTGTCCTGCGATAGCGAATCGCCAACCATTGTTACGAAACAAAATCGGAAATTTCATCGGTTTTTCGATAACAGGAAGTTGGCAAAATCAGAAACAAGTCCCAAAAATTACACCTTGTGTTGTAACAGAATTTGATGATTTTGAATTTGCAGTGAAAACTGTTATCTAACGCCTATCAGCTATTGACTTGTATTTGTCCCTGTTAGTGAACAAATTTAACGTAATAGTGACGTCACAAGTCAACCGATCTCTTGGTTTAGCTTGCAGTGTTCGCGAACAAAGCCAGCTAATCCAAATCAGGTTGATTTTCGTTCGCAAAAAATTTGGTTATACGAATACTTTTATAGGAATACGAATATTTTCGCGAATACAAATTTGCCGGATTACAATCGCAGAGCTTTGTGCTCGCGAACAGTTTTTCGCCGGATTACGGTTTGCCAAAAAACATTCGGTAACAGAGTTCTAACCGAAACAGCAAAATAAAATTATTAATGGCCGTGGGTTATGTTTCCTGTCGCATAACCATCTATGCTCATATGTGGTAGAGGGAGTTACATCCCTGAGGCGTCGGACTTGACCTCTGCGCGAAGCGCTTCCATGGCGCCCAGACGGAATACATTCTTCCCACTCTGTTAACCGGATGACCCCGCTGAGATGCCGAAGGTCGTGAAGTGCCACAAGTGAGAACCTTAATTTACTGTTCCCCAGGGCTGCTTATCGCCTGGGTATTAATTTCAACGGTTGAATTATCGCACACTGCTAGCGAATAAATCTCGTCCTGATAAAAATGCGGATGTCCCGCTGCAATGGCATATTGGCACTCGTATTTAGTGAATAAGTACCTGGAAACTACTTGGCTGTCATTGGTGTGATTGTGAGAGAGCGTAATAAAGCCAATGGACAATTCCCGGAGTTGCTAATATAGTTAATTTAATACTGGAGTAGCAAAAGCTCGGAGTTTTACGTTATCCCACTTGCTGCGCTAGACCACGAACTTGGGCAGCCCAGCTACTAGCATGTAGGGTTGTTTGGTGACCAGAACTGCAATAGAATTCTAACCATTGTCTGTTACAGTAGCTTCTGGGGGAAGGAGCGTCGCGTAAGCACGAATCTACACTGCCGGAGAAATCGATCCAGCACCGACAATGAGTACAAATGCTGCTTGGAGTGTAAATTTTGAATCTGATTATAAGATTTGTAGGTGTTAATTAACGAGAAGTGCCATGGAGACATTTCCGAACGATTTATATAGAATTATCGATAGTTTTCGGTTATTTAGCTAAGTGACATGTTTTACACTAGATTTTGCTAGCTTTCTCGAGTTTAAATTTAATAGTTAACAATGATATTTTATACAAAATTACCGCAAGGATGTCTCGCGCTCAACCACGTGTAAGTGGGACCCCTGCCTTTGCATGTTCCCCGTCTATAGTGCCTATTTTCGGTTAGCTGATGTTTAACCACGTATAATTTCTTGTGTCGATTGAAGCTGGTCGTGTTGCGCCGTAAGTTACGTGATTGTTGAATATAAAAAACCAAATGGAGATATGTTTCGTTGTAAGTTGGCTTAACACCTGCATGCGGTAACATATGTTTAAATATAAATTAACTGACGCGGAGGTTGGCCGTTGTTTAATACTAATGTGAAACACTGTTGTGGACCCATGCATGTATTAATTATTGGTTATTATCCTAACATATATCTGTATGTGGTAACCGTGGAGAGTAGCGTTGGAAACAGTGAACTAAATATTTAGTGATAGCATAGCGACTTATTAATTTTAGTATAACGATGCTCGCTGATTTGTGCTTTATTATGACCAAATGTGGCTTACATACACATGAATAAAATTCCTCCGTGGTGGATCAGTTATCAATAATTTATATCGGAAAATCAAGAACTACAAATATTGTTGGTAGTGTTATTTTCACTAGACCAGGTCGCTTGACGGAATAGACTTTCGAATTATTGTGAGTAGTCGCTTGTAAGTGTCAGCGGCTACACCATTTTGGAACAGGTACTAGATTGGCACTCCGTGGACTTAATTAATAAAGTTTAGTGAATAACAGGGTGTTGTTTGGCTTCAACTCAAGAGAGCGTAATAAAACTACACATCAACTTGCCGAGCTGCTATTGCTGTAGGTCAACCCCAAGGCTGGTAACACTAGGAATTCCATTTATCGCTTTACTCGTACTTCAACCACGACCTCGAGCACCCCAGCTCAAGAGTATAGGAGTGTTTGGTGGCCAAAACTGTAATCGAACAATATTCATTGTATGTTACTGTAGCTGCTGGGAATCGGAGCGTCGCGCAAGCACAGAAGTACACTGACGTAGAAAAAGACGAGTTCTGACAAGGAGTTACGATATAATGTTTATTAAATATAAAATTTGTTTTAAAAGTAAATACGTTAAAATTCCCTCTGAAATAAGTATGTGTCTTTAATGATACATCTGGCGTTTAATAATAAATGTAGCTATGTAATTATGCGGTACGAAATATAGAAATATCTTGTCTTCTCTGGATTCATGTGCGATTGTACAATTGTGCGCACAAAACAATGTATTCTAGAAAACGCTCATCAATGACGAGATAGCTCCCCACACCAGTTATATCAGATGATATTAGCATCAAGTTATTAAAAATATAAAATTTATCAAAAATAAATATTGGGATGAGATAAAAATGCATGCATGATAGGAGAACGGAGAGCGAGCATGTTTGCGTAGCCGTGCTAAGCCTGGCATATGCCTCATTAATAAAATCCGAGTGATCGGATTATACGCTTACCGTCAAGTTTAGTGAACGTTAGGAAATTAAGATAAATTTGTTTTGAAATTGTATGAAAATATTAGTGAAAATATCATTAGTTAAATGACAACAGTGTGCTAGCATAATTTGGTGTTTCGTTTCAGATGACGAGGAAAACATCATGCCACCAAAGTGGAAATTGCGAACAGACCGGATTTTTTAAAATTTCAACAAAATGATTAATATGTTAAGAAACAAAAGTGAAATAAAGAAGTAATGCCAGTCAGCACTAAACTAATATTGCAATTATAATGTTTTAAAATTTCTAGTCGGTTTCACGCATTACGTTCACGATTTACTTATTAATATACGGTTTGCCACCGATATTATGCGCATGGTATAACCAGTCCATAGCTTGTATTTATTTTGATAGATCTATCAATTTTGCGGCGTTTACATCATAGAAATTCACCCATGTGGAAGTGTTGTTTCCCGATTGCGTTGACCACACCATACAGTGGTATACGGTGTATAACTGTACTATATAACGAAATAGATGGTTTATGAGACACCATCTGCCACATTACAGTGCCTAGATCTGCCTATTTATTATTACTAACGGTGTCATGGACACTATTCGCAAACACATATATAAGGTGTGTAGGATGGGTGTAACACCATAGGTGAAGCCGACACCATTTCACGTTTTATAAATTTTATGCTGTTGTCTGCAGCGCACTATGACCAACACTACTTATGTATACTATCTTAAAATAACGTCAGCAACACCTTGTTGTGCGAGACACCTAAGGGGCAAATATTTCATGTGGAGGATGCTTTATAACGTAAACAGGGCATTAGATATTGTAAACTCTGCAGTGATCTACATAATATATAATAAATATCGCTGCATGATGTTTTTTCCATAAAACAATATATCATGAAAACGACATCGATGTTTTTAGGGGTTGCAATTTTTGTCAAGACACCTAACTAAAGTCGTAGATTTACGACTTTAAATTTGTATCGAAGGCACGGATCCTACCATAGTCGCATATTTGTTTTTGCTAAGATTGATTGCTGTATGCGTCATAGCGCCGAAGTGAACCATTTCTACACGTTTTGGTATAGCAGATACCATTGCGTTTTGATGCTTCGAGCACGGCTTTCGGCACTATCGGCTATTCAATATGGTAAATACTACAAGTATTTTTATTATATTTTGTGTCGCGCTTCCGAAATATATGTAATAACGGGACGCAGCTGAAGGCGCAACTTCCTGACACCATGCCCATAGGACCCCGGCTATCATAACCTCAAGGATGGACCGTAAGTTTTGTAATTTTGCTACTTGTCAGACCCAAGAAGCTATGGAGCTTAGAAGGCCGCAGGCGCGCTTCACAAGGTGTGTTCGGATCCCGCCCGATTGGTTGCGCACGTGTCTAGTATTTCGGTATGATTGCTGAGGTCTCCAGGGAGGTTGGCACCGAATCCTGCTCACAGGTCATGATGTCCAACCGATGTTCGCTATGCTGACCTAAAGGAAGTTGTTTTATCTGTCTTAATTTCAAGTGAAAACGCACAATAGTTTAGGTTTGCAATGCAAATTTTGGATTCCACTCGCTCAAATTACCTTAGAACACTTCAGCCGATCGTAACCTGTGGCCCCCACAGGATTCCGACATTCCCTGAGAGTTTAACGTCGGACTATCTAGTTAGTAAGACGGCAACTGTGTTGTATTTATATGTGGCGACCAAGTTTTCCTAATAAATTTTATACAAGATTTGAGTGTGACAATTTCGCGAGTGTGTTCGATAAGTAATTTTGTGGATCACTCTCCCATATTCCCATTACTTTGGTATACAAACGGTGGTAGCGAAGCGCGCGTGTCAGGGCTTGGGGTATTCCCATCCGCAAGCCGTGGCACGTAGGGCCGGCCATTCCATTTGGGCGCACTTATTGCGCTAGAAGATAAAACAACACGGGATACATCTAGTGATTTTAAATATTTTATTTGAGGTTGTATACAGTAATAGTTAAGCATGGGCAATTCGAAAAACATTCTAAGCAATACTTATTGAAACGGTCGTACTCTGACAATTCTGTCATTCGTTCCCTTGTCTATTTACACACAAAGAGAGGGGCGGCATGAGCGACTATGTTCCCGGAAATGCCGGACCAAAAACCATACCCGAGGCGTTCACCGTCAGCATTAACTAATTCAGTTACAGCTCGGGTCATGCGTTCTGGCGTGCTTCGAAATTCGCTCACGATAACGCGCGACGCTATAAGTATTTAGAGGACAGTGCGGGGAATGGAGAAAAATTCGTGCATCGTGCTGGGCTTACGGGGTGCCGGCCAGGCGAGGACGAGAAAGTCAGGCTCGCCGCTAAAGCAACGAAACTACGAACAACACAAACTGCGTACTAATGCTACCACCAAAGCTAGGGGGCTCGATTGAATTGGTTCAATAGAAAAGGGGCACGAATCAGGGTAAGAGTACACGCTTCACTACACACTACACATTTATGGATAAGTAGTCAGCTATAATACAAGCGAGCGGATACCAGTGATCATTGCATTACAAGCGAGGTACTATTATAGAAGACAGGTGTATAGCAACACAGTCCGGTATACATTCCTGGCCCTGTAAATCTTGTCTAACATCCCTATCGAGTGTTCCACATTATTTCGCCATTAGGACGGGTCTTGTGCCATGTGCAAACTACCTTTGCCTCGTGGTATTCAGTAATCCAAGCGGAAGTTAAATTGTCCCTTGTCCTAAAAATCCGCGAGTGGTGGGCTTACGGCGACGAGGTTGAGTTTGGAGGTGGAGTACAAGCTAAACTACACTATGATGGCCGGGGGCGCAATTCGGAACACTTTGTGGGGTCGACCCTACCTACAGTATCAACTACCTAATCGGATGGGGGCGAGCCGGTGCCATCCTTGGCGATTTCCTGGGCAATCAATTTATCGACCTAATAGTTCTGGTGGGTGGTTGTGGCTGCCCTATAGTTGCCTCCTTTTGCTTGTGCTCTGTGGGTGTTCGGCACTTATGTATGGGTTGTCGGGCCGTGCCCGAAGTCGGTTTGCAGTTCGACAGGCGTAGTATCTTTCTTGGCAACACTCGGTCGTCCTGCCGGTTTGTTTCATGGGCTTCTTTTAGACAGGGTGGGCACGGGGCGTTTCGCCCTCGGACGCGTCTGCGTCCCTCTTGGTCGGTGTTTCTTTTCTTGGGTTCTTTCTCTCTCTGTTGCCCCTTCTTGTCGTTCTTTTCTTTCGTCTTTTCCCTACAACTTATCCTATTGCCTTATTGTACTGCATACGCTGCATTTTTACAGCGTCTCGAGTGCACTATCGAAATTGTGCAGTCGAATTATCATCGACATTTTAGTCGATTCTTGTAGGCGTGCGTAGCCGAGTGGTTAAAACTGATGATTCTGCAGCGGGCTTAAATTCCCCGTGCAGGATCGAATCGGAAAACTGGAAATTGAAAAAAGGAATGAGAGAGACGATGAAAACGCTAAATCGGGGCATACATAGTACATAGCCTAACGGGCAACCAGCGATAAAATAAAAGGACGGCTAAATTCAGCGATACGCTCGCTCCAAAGAAAAAACGGAGTTTTGCACTTGCTCGATATGGGGTCAAAACGATTCGCGCGAGGGGGCTAGTTTTCTTTATTGGACTTTATTAACTAGTAATTATTTTGAAAAACGGGGGCACCGGAAGGTGCCTTTGACAAATAAACGGCAACGGGGATGAGGTCTGGGGATGCCAACTCGTTTTAGTGGAAACAATTTCCTAGGCACTAGCCCCAAACCTAGATAATGTATACGTATTACTGCGGACTCTGGTAATTTTAGTAGTTTAACCAAGGTAGTTCCAGGGAAAAATATTGTAACGCCGTACCCTCGATGAGTTACTAGCAAGCGGTGTTATAAAGGGCTGTTGGGCTCTCGGGCAGCCGGGGGCTGACCTCTAGCAGTCCTCTTATGGCTGTTAATAATAATCGATCAAAAATGAGAGTAAGATAGTTGAACCAAGGCCATGTGTAGAAATCGCTCCTTGTGGAGTGCAAACACCTTACGCTCAAGTTGGAATACTTAAAATTTGTTTAATATTTTGTGTTCCCCAAATTTCCTTAACTCGTTCTGATAAATGAAATTTTGGGGCTTCCTACAGCCCAACGGAGGCTAGTCCTCCGTCCCTAGCTGCGACGTCGGTTTGAGCTCAAACAACGGCATGAGCGTCGAACGGTCCACTAAACTGTAAATTTATAAATCATAACTGCAAACAACCAAGCACGTCCCTACTATTTCATTGACAAATTTTACCGTGGTCGACTCACAAAAATTCGATAACCCTAACTGAAGAGTTGCAAGTCATGTGAAACATGAACGAGAGGCGTTCATTCCGATTTGTCCTATCTAAGACCACGGGGAATCAGAAAGACTTCGACTTTGGTGCCCTGTACCATCCCGTGCAATCGCTCAAGATGCCCAAAGGGAACTCGACTTGAGGAGGTTTGTGAAGGGACTTGAAAAAGTGTAGCGAGTCGGCGTGGGAAGCGAGACGTCCCACGACAGACGTCAAGTCAACCTATGTGATACGAGGTCGTGCTACTGTCAACTAAATTTCTATGAATGGTCTGTCACTGTTACATCTGGGGAAAGTAAACCCCCATGATCCAGGCTATTCCGAAACTTCACTTACAATCTTCGATCCGGGGCAGCACTAGGTAGCCCCCTTCGCGAGACAGAAGATGTTTACGCGGGTCCTCCAATGGTCGAATCCCAGTCCAAACGCAATCCATAAAGAAAGCACAAGAAAGTAAAATCATTGCGAAACCAAACTACGCAAACACTAGCGCCGGATCCGGTCAGTAAAGTCGACCGAACACCGCGCTGCCAAGTCGAACTGATTCCAAGAGTCGACGCGTTGGTCGTTGCCTCGAAGTTTTCGCCTATATTGTAGGATAGCGACCTTGTCGCCCTCCAATCGCGGGCGATTTCTTGACGCCCGCTTTTTTGAGTTCAAACCTGGGCGCCCAATTAGAAAATTCCTCGAATTTTATTTTTGACAGGTATCGTAATCTCTGGGTCCCCCTTAATAGAAAGAGTCGGCTTCAATCGAAATCGCCGACATCAAATTAGAACCCTCCGAATACTCGGAGGTCAAACATCTGCAAGTTTGACCCGAATTTCCATGAAAATTTGAACCCTATCCCATCTGTATCTTCGAATTCACGTCAATCAGCTTAAAATTTCTTACCCAAAACCCATCTCGCAAATCTTTAAACCTCTTACCCAACGTAAATCGTCCGTTATTCCCCAACTGTCCCACGAAAGTGATTGAATCACCTGTCAAATTTGAAATCAGTAAGTCGTCCTATGTATGGGACCAGTCGGAATAAGCTAACAATTTTATCCTAATTTCAGGTCAATCTCGTCTTCATGTCGTCATTCATCAAACGTCGTTGGCTAACTCGTCGATTTGAAGCTGGATTCCTATTGTTCGACGAGTTAGCGGTCCCATCCATCACCCTCGTAACAAACCGCGAGCTTCTCAGAGTTCAATTCGAGAATTGATTTCCTTATAAAACTCATGGAACAACGTACACACATTGCACGTTTATATGTCGGTTCATGGAATAAAGCCAAACATTCCCATCTGACGCGTTCCCAAGTGTCGTGACATGGTGTTTTTAAACGTTCCTAGGGGGAGCCAGTGACGGAAATGAACTCATCTTGAGGTTGGGAGTGCAACATACTCCCAGGAACTCACAACTACCATGGGGCCGTAGTAGGGGGCCTCAGAAACCCACGGAAGGGCCCTCAACACACCTCCCTTCCTTCCCAATAGTTCATGTCCAATCCGTCCGTAAAACCTATAAATTTAGTGCGATTTTGTACGTCTTGTCCCCGTTCGTCCTGTTTTTGTCATGTCCTCATATATAAGTCTATATATACCTATATATATTATATACATACATATAAACATATTACAAACACACGCAGTACTCATAAACACATAATAACACAACACACACAAGACACACGGGCGACCTGAGCGACAGAAAGGTCGCTGAAGTTCGCATCGGAAGCACACAACACAACAACATCAACAACAGCAACAACTGCAGCCACAACCGACCAAAGAAGTCGGTTAGAGAAAGGAAAAGAGAATGAGCGAAACGGGCAACGAGGACACGGAGGGAAGGGGCAGGGGAGGGAAGCCGGACAAGGAAAATCCCGGGGGATTTTCGAGGGGCTGGGGTGAAATTCGGCCCCAGGACGAAGAACGGGGCCGAACGGCACCAAACACGAGGAGGTTGGACGCAGTAGCGGGTCCAGACCCACAATTGGGTTCCGACATTCATAAGTCTGTAGGGTTTCAGCGGGCTTTTCCGCGTTAACGAATGGGCGGAACTACACCCGCCGGGTATCGTTGGACTCGCGTTGGGAGGGCGATTCGAACGAACCGAAAGGCAGCGGTTAGAGAGGCACTAAAATCACCACGGATAGAGAGAGTGTCAATGGTGGTGAGAGTGCCTTCGGCGGCCGTGCCGGGTATATTTGGAAGCGTCTCGACGTGATGAATGCAATGAGGGGTGATTTGCCTATTTTCGATTTAGAAATTAATTTTCGGGTGTTTTGTATCCAGCTTTCGTTGGTATTCCGAACTTTTGGCGGGTTGTGCGAGTTATCGAGGAGTCGGGAAAAGGCCCGCCGTATATCGTTGTGCTCGCCAAAAGCAGGCGAGTGGAATGAGGGGTCACGTGTGCACATTTAATGTCAGGGGTCAAGCAATTGGTTGGAGTAAGACAGACGAGATTTGATGTCAAATTTTCGTAGTGAATTACGCACTGATAATGAAACAGAAAGATAAGCTGTATAACAACCGGGTAACTTGTCGGGTCGAGACCCGCTTGGTCTTGTTGGATTCCTAAATGGGTAGACTACTCGGGAACGTGCACAATTCCAGTCGATGACTCGGCGGTAAGAAGAGAGACCTGTTAGCAGGGCGCTAATCAAGCGATTTTGGGGCGTTGAGGACGAGAGAACACTGAGATCTCCCACCGTATACCGACGCTATGGAGAAAAGCGGATTTGTCCGGTGGGAGCGGAAAAAGGAAGTGTCGGGGCGCGAAAATCAAGTATCTAAACATACACATGCATATATACATATATCTATATATATATCTATACTTGTACGTAAGTCATATCTGCTCGGAACCATTGTCATCAGCCAAACTTAGCGTAAGTAGCGGCTTTTGGTTTCTAGTTGACGTGTTTGTCCCCGGATTTAGAGTTAAGTCCTGGTGTGATTTGGGCCATTTTGGCCTCAACCGGGAACCCGTAAAATTCCCTATCGAAAAGTACTAGGTTCGTTTACCTGAAATCGAAGCCGTTAGACGGCTACGGGCCGACTAACGAGCCCGGTGACCGTCGTTTCCGAGTAATCGGACACTACCGTACCCCTGATTTAAGCTTTTAACTTTTCGTCGTTTCCGTGACCGTGGCGACGTGTATTACGTGCGACCATGGTTACGTATGTTATTGAGCTTGCATAAATTTGATACTTTTGGTTTTGATTACTAGCATACTAATGGTCTCGCTCAATTAATCAGTGGCCTCCTATTCCCGGACAGTCACAAATTTGAAGTTTCAATGGGGAAATAGGGGCTAGTGGTCGAGTTCCGTTCAGGTCTCCTATCTTGACGCCAGTTAGAGACTCTATTATTTTCGTCTCCGTTCTAAAATTGCACCCTTGGCCAGTGCGAGTTTCTTACGGGTTTACGTGAGCCCGTCCACAAATTACAATTATTAAATGGAACATGCAATGGCAAAATAGCTGACAAAAATGGCAAGATATGTATACAACATGTTAATAATTGGCAGGATA
>JASANE010001906.1:0-35917 GCA_030248225.1 Trileptium ribeirensis
TTGTGCATGTGTTTGTATGTATATATATATATATATATAGATATGTACGTGACCATATGTAAGGACACCGAACAAAAAACGGACGGACGAGGACATCGTACACTAAAATTTATTAAATTTCAGAGTTTTACGGACGGACAAAAGACGAACGAAGTAGACGAATGGGGGGGCGATCTAGGCCTTCCCGCAGGCCCTAAGGGCCTTGAACCAGGGCCCCCGCTCGGTTAGGGACACGATAAGGTTTGCCCCGTCTCTGGCCTCGAGTCGGACGCTCTCGCGTCGTCGGTTTCCCCCCGGCGAGACTTCGAAGTGCCGGCAATCGCATACAAATCCCAAATTAGCTCAAATTTTTCTAACATTTTTGGATGTCCTCGCGTACTAGGGTCATCTGCTAGATTCGATTTAGCTTAATTAGGACGTCGGCAAGTCGAGGACAACAAAGGCCGAGTTGATGTTTGCCGACTCGGGATATGCTGGGAAGAGCAAATAGTTCGAATTATGAGCAGATTGTCACGCTAATTGGGGCTGGAGAAGGAAATTGCGTGACCCAAAACCATTTGAAATAGCTTAAGTTACGCTGGGACCGGAAAGAGTTCAAATCTTGTTAGGATAGGATCTGACTTCGCTGGACATCCGGCGATGAGGACGGGAAATTGGAACTTCAAAATTTACTTTTCTTGGGAAAATCGGGACTAAAATCACATATGGTCAACTTCCGAGTACTCGGAAGATTAGAGCTTAAAGTCGGCAAACTTAATTGAAGCCGACTCTCCCTAAGGACATCGACGGTTTACGGTAGCCGTCAAGATTCGACTTACCGGAAGTGTCCCCAATTGGACACTGGACAGAAGACCCAAAAGACTGGGCGTCAAGAAGTCGCCAATGATTGGATAGCGACAAAATCGCTATCTTTAACTACAGGCGAAAATTTCGAGGCGACGACCAACGCGTCGACTCGTCGAATCAGTTGGACTTCGACAGCGCGGAGTTCGGTCGACTTTACTGACCGGCTCCGACGCTCTATTTTCTATGTTTAGTTTTCACATGGCTCTGCTTTCTTTGGCTTTTCGCTTTTGCTTCGGATCGATTCGGTGGACAAAGGTTTCCGCGTAGGTGTATGCCTCGCGAAGGGGGTTCAGCTGGTGCTGCCCCAGGAATCAAAGTTCGTAAGTACGTGAAGGCTTAGTGGATGCAGGGGTTTAGTTTCCCTGCCGGATGACGAGTAACAGACCATTCTCTCAAATATTTCATGAACGTAGCATATTTCCCTGCCCCTAAGTAGAATCAATCGCGTTCAGGTTTCACCCACCCCATTCCCTCAGAGAAGCTACACACGATCTTAACTGGAATCAACCTCGAGAATCGAGTTCCGACGTAGGAGGCGATAGGCGATTTAAGGCATATCAGTGCGGAGTGTAGTGAGGACTGATCAAACTAATTCGAAGTCTTGCTGATTCCCCGTGGTCTTAGGTAAGGTACAACCAAAGTGGACGCTTCTCGTCCAGGCTTTTTACATGACTTGCTTCTTTTGAGTTAGGATCGACGAATTTTCCTGAGCAGACCACGGTAAAATTTTTGGAACATGTATGCCACGGAAATTTAGGAATTGTTCAATGGTTCACTATTATGGTTTCCAAATTTGTAGCTTAGGTTTCAAGGGGCTTTACGTTCGACGAATTTGATATTTAGAATTGTGTATTCTGTGCTCATTTGTTAGGTTATGTATCGCGTGCAGGCCATCAATTGTTCGGTGTGCTAAATATGACAACTTGGTTATCTACAATCCACCACAAATAGTTCATGTATTATTCAGCGGTTTTCGATGGGTTTAGAGTCGATGAACATGATTTCCGGAATATAGTTTGTCTTTGGTTGTTGGGCTATGTATGGCATGCTGGGCATTAAGAATGGTCCATATATATGTTTTTGGTACGCTGAATACAATCATGGAGAATAACTATGTTGAACAACAATTTTCGTGGGACATCTGCCACGGCCGCTCCAAGCCTGAATATCGTACGGTGATATTTTCTTGAAATAAATTTTTCAAATTTCGTAAACTTGATTTCCAGAATTGTGTAGTCTGTCTTGTTGAATTGTCAGTCTGTTAGGTTATGTATCGCGTGCAGGCCATCAATTTTTCGGTACGCTGAATGCGACAACTTGGTTATTTACAGTCCACAACAAATAGTTCATGCATTTTTCAGTGATTTTCAATAGGTTTAGCGTCGATGAACACGATTTCCAGAATATAGGCTGTCTTTGGTTGTTTGGTTATACGTTACGTGCTAGGCATCAAGCATGGTCTATATATTTTTAGTACACTGAATACAATCATCGAGATCTACAAATTTTCAGAGCAATAATTTTTTTGGTAAATCTCCCAGGGCCGTTGCGGGCCTGAATATGGTACGGTAATCTTGTTATAGACATCAATTTTTCAAATTTCATCACACTTGATTTCAAGAACTTTGTCGTCTGTCTTCATTTGTTAGGTTATTAATCACGTGAAGGATATCAAACAGCGTGTATATTATATTTTTCGGTAGGCTGAATACGACAATGTAATTATCTACAATCCGTCACGAATAGTTCATTCTTGTTCCAGGGGTTGTAAATGTGTTTTAGGGTCGATGAACACCATGTCCAGAATATAGTCTGTCTTCGGTTGCTGGGTTATGCATTGCGTGCTAGGCATCAAGCATGGTCCATATATATGTTTTAGTACACTGAATAAATGTATGTATGTTCCATATATATACAATCTTTTACATCTACAAATTTTCGGAACAATGCTTTTTGTAGAACCTCTCCCAAAATCGCTGCGACCTTGAATATGATGGTGTACGGTGATCTTTTTCTAGTACCAGTTTTTAAAATTTCGCCATGTTATTTATTATTAATGCGTTTTTTAATTCAAGCGAGTGTTTGTGAATTGAAGTGAGTATTTTGTGTTATAAATATGCCAAACAAGGCTGTGTTATCTAGAGTTTTGCAGGACCATATTATACCGTTTAAATGTGTTTCAGGGCTTTTACGTTCGACGAACCTGATTTCCAGAATTATGTAGTCTGTCTTGTTGAATTGTCAGTCTGTTAGGTTATGTATCGCGTGCAGGCCATCAATTTTTCGGTACGCTGAATGCGACAACTTGGTTATCTACAGTCCACAACAAATAGTTCATGCATTTTTCAGTGGTTTTCAACGGGTTTAGGGTCGATGAACACGATTTCCAGAATATAGTCTGTCTTCGGTTGTTTGGTTATGCGTTACGTGCTAGGCATCAAGCATGGTCCATATATGTTTTAGTACACTGAATACAATCATCGAGATCTACAACTTTTCAGATCAATACTTTTTGTGGTAAATCTCACAGGACCGCTGCGAGCCTGAATATGGTACGGTAATCTTGTTCTAGAGATCAATTTTTCAAATTTCGTCAAACTTGATTTTAAGAATTTTGTCGTCTGTGTTCATTTGTTAGGTTATTAATCACGTGAAGGATATCAAACATCGTGTATATTATATTTTTCGGTAGGCTGAATACGAAAATGTGATTATCTACAATCCGTCACGAATAGTTCATTCTTGTTCCAGGGGTTGTAAATGTGTTTTAGGGTTGATGAACACCATGTCCAGAATATAGTCTGTCTTCGGTTGCTGGGTTATGCATTGCGTGCTAGACATCAAGCATGGTCCATATATATGTTTTAGTACACTGAATAAATGTATGTATGTTCCATATATATATATACAATCTTTTACATCTACAAATTTTCGGAACAATGCTTTTTGTAGAACCTCTCCCAAAATCGCTGCGACCTTGAATATGATGGTGTACGGTGATCTTTTTCTAGTACCAGTTTTTAAAATTTCGCCATGTTATTTATTATTAATGCGTTTTTTAATTCAAGCGAGTGTTTGTGAATTGAAGTGAGTATTTTGTGTTATAAATATGCCAAACAAGGCTGTGTTATCTAGAGTTTGGCAGGACCATATTATACCGTTTAAATGTGTTTCAGGGCTTTTACGTTCGACGAACCTGATTTACAGAATTATGTAGTCGGTCTTCATTTGTTAGGTTATGTATCCCATGCAGGCCATCTCGGTTGTTAGGTTATGCATTGCATACTAAGCATCAAGAATTGTCCATATATATGTTTTAGTACACTGAATACAGTCATCGAGATCTACAACTTTACGGAAGATGAAATTAAAAAAATTTTATTTCTAGAACAAGATCACCGAGCCATATTCAGGCTTGCAGCGGCCCTGGGAGAAGTACCACAAAATGTGTTGTTATAAAAACTGGTAGATCTCGATGATTGTATTCAGCGCACTAAAACATATACATATAGATCATTCTTGATGTGGAGCACACAATACATAACCCAACAAAAGAAAACAGACTATATATTATGGAAATCGTGTTTATTAACCCTAAGCCAAATTATAACCTCTAGAAAAGGCATGAATTCTTCGTGGCGGTTTGTACATAACCAAATTGTCGTATTTAGCATACAGAAAAATATAATATACGGCATGCTTGATGGATTGCACACGATACATAACCTATCAATTGAAGACAGACAACACAATTCAGGAAATCAAGCTTGACGAAATTTGAAAAATTTCTTTCAAGAAAAATATCACCGTACCATATTCAGGCTTGCAGCGGTTCAGGGAGAGGTCCCACAACAAATATTTTTCCGAAAAGTTGTAGATCTATCTGATTGTATTGTGTGTACTAAAACATATATGGGGACCATGGTGGATGCCTAGCAAACAATCCAAAACCCAACAACCGAAGACAGACTATATTCTGGAAATTGTGTTTATCGGCCCTAAAACCGCTGAAAAATGCATGAACTATTCGTGGTGGATTGCAGTTAACCAAATTGTCGTATTCAGCGCACCTAAAAATGGATGGCCATTACGCGATACATAACATAAGAAATAAAGAAAGACTACGCAATTCTAGAAATCAAGTTGGTCGATCGTAAAACCCCTGAAACCCTGTTATACGTTATAACATGCTCCAATCCGAATCTAGATAACACAGCAGTATTTAGCATATTTATAACGTAAAATACTAACTTGAATGCGCAAAACATTAATAACATTACGAAATTTGGAAAAATTATTTCAAGAAAAATATCACCGTCCCATATTCAGGCTCGCAGCGGCCCTGAGAAAGGTTCCACAGAAAAGTATTGTTCTGAAAAGTTGTAGACATCAATGATTGTATTCAGGGTATTAAAACATATGTATGGACCGTTCTTCATGCCTATTACGCAATACATAACCCAGCAAAAGTTATAGACTATTGGTGACGGTTTGTCCATAACCAGATTGTCGTAATCAGCCTACCGAAAAACACAATATACGCCATGCTTGACGTGCTGCACGCGATACATAACCAAACAAACGAAAACAGACTACACATTTCTGGAATTCAAGTTCATCGACCGTAAAACCCCTGAAACATTTTTCATTAAATTCTAAAATAAAAGTTAGTTATTTAATGCAACATTTTCAGCCTAAAATTAAAGCCTTATAGCTGTCAGCGTGCCCATTTCGCGCTTGCTCGGTGTTACAATAATAAAATTGAAAACTGAGATTACAAGCCCCCTGAGAAGAGCCAACCCCTAGGCCTATATATTGGTAATAAGGTCGACTCATCGTTAAGGAAAACTGTTTAATTCAGAGGATCTCGGAATACGAAAATTACTGGAGAACAGCTAGTGTCGAAACGACACAATATTTGGAGACACTAATGCGCGTTCACATTAAGTTGCGTGCAGCGACTGCACACCGTGTCACAAATGCAACAGCTTTGCCACGAATTAAAAATTGTGATTGTGGCAATTCTTTATCTCTGCCACGAAAACGTGGCAATACATATGCAATTCCACGTGACTTGTGACCTAAACAGTAGAAATGACACAGCGTGGTGTAACAATGTCATTGTACTGCCACGTTTTCTCGGCAATGGCGGTACACATCCACATGCCGTCTTGGCTTTGGTACAGCAACGTCACGTTGTGGCTTTGGTAAAGCACTGCCACGCTGTAGTTTTGTTGGTAGAGTAAGTAACCACATACTGTTACTTCGGTTAGGTAGTGCCCATACCTAGACCGCGGTCAAGGAGGTGAGATAGTTGTGTCCTCTGGAAGGGAGGCCTAGGGTCTCCCATATACATCTATGGGAGTGCTTATGGTTGAGTGATAAGGTTACGAAGCAATCTGTTCTTCGTTCCTGCACAAAAAGTTTGCTTTTCATATTTAAATTGCGATTTATAGAACCTCTATAAAGTTTAAAATTAACTGTTATGTTGCACCTTTTTGCGTCTATTACGTGTGCATATTATACTTGGCATGATTTACTGTTGTTTTCAATCGAGCACTGTTCAAGCCTGATACTGTCTCTCTAAAAACCGATCAGCAACTGAGCCGCGAATGATATAAATCTACCAAAATTGTGTAACCTATTATCAAACAATAATGTAAACACAAATGTGTAAACATTATAACTTGTACAGATGGCTTTTAAAATTTCAAATTTATAATTCAAAACATATATACGCTTTTATATAAACTGCGCTGGAGCTCCAAATTTGTCTAATATATTATGTGAATGTGTATTTATGTAGCTCACAAAACACTAATACGACAACACATGTATACTAGTGAAGCTCGCTTGCGAGCCAGAATTCGAGTGGTGAGAACAATCCCCCGAAGCAGAAGTGTGAAAAATATTTGCCACACAATATTTTCAACACTCGCAATGAGCTTGACGGCCCAGAAAAGCCCATATCCGACACTAAAACCAACAATAAACACACATTCAGGTGCTCTTCCCACGACTTCTCACCAAAAATTTCGAAAACGTCATTTTTTATACCAAGTATGAACCAGAAGTGTAAAAAATATTTACCCAACAATATTTTTAACACTTGCAATGAGTTTATCTGCCCAGAAAATCCCATATAACACACTAAAAGCAACAAAAAACAGACATTTAGGTGGATTTCCCACGACTTTTCACCAAATATGAAATTTGGCGCCAACTATAAGCTTATAGACTCCAGATTGGGAAGTAGTTGAAAAACTTGTTATATATCATTGTAAAGCCCTGGTAAAGCTACATGGAATAGGCCTATTAATTTGCGGATACCTCGTTTACTTATTGAGAAAAGTCGCAAAAACTGGAGGGGGTGCCCGAAAAATGGGCCAAAATGACGTCATTTTGCCCCATAACTTTTCCCACGGCAAAAAATTAAAAAATCGGGCTCCTTTACTACACCTAAATCGACCATTTCGGTTCGAATGAGCTATCGTGCATCAAAATCGGCCCAACAGTTATCGAGATCCAGGTGCGACAGACACACAGACACACACACACAGACACACACACAGACAGGACCTCCTCAACCCCCCCTCCAGAGCCAAAATTGAGAATTCTCGTTCCACTCGAAATCAAATATGCGACAGGTCAAGTTACTACCAAAAGTCACTCTATGTAATCGTTTGTCGATGTGTCCGAATTGCACATATATACATTAAATTACAACGTGCTATATCAGACTGCAGCATATTTATATTTTTCTAAGAAAACGACTTCTGTAGAAGAATCTAAAACGATCTTGTGTAGTATAAAGCTCGCTTTGGAAAAGGCATATAATATTAACACGGTATTGGCAAAATTAAATTGTAACTGCATATAAATATGCAACTAATCGCCGGTACATTGGATAATTTTTCATCGAGAACCCTTTAGTATGCGCGTTTTCGAAGATAAGCAGAATATTATGAACAAAACTGTTTAAGTTTGCGACAGAAAATTTACGTTTTGTGTAAAACGTGGCGAACGGGTATTAATATTTATGTGTAGTTCGACAAGGCATTCCAATACTTTTATAGTTCACGATGGTGCATCGTTCATGTCAGTGTAGACAATCTTTACACATTTCTATTACCAAAAAACTTCCGAGCTATCGTACTTCGACATCCTAAGCATGCACAGCGTTACCCTATCTCGACGACGCGGTGTGTCGTTGCACTATCAAAGTCATGGCATGTTATTACCATACGTGCTCATTGAGGGGTTACCCTCATGAAGCTTCGACCCCCCAAACGCCTCGGCTCTCCTCTGACAGGTGATCTAGCCCCTCCTCTGACGGTGCCGTAGGCTCCGAACATATAAGCAGTGCCCCTCCCCGCAACGACCTGTTCCGCTTCGGCGACCGGTTTACACCATCTGCGAAGCCGAATGTCTTTTCTCTGAGGGCAAAAACTACCCCCTTAGACTTCGGACCTCGGTGGCAGTGCTTTATCAAAGCCACAACGTGTCGTTGCTGCACCAAAGCCACGATGGTATGTGGATGCGTAGCACCATTGCCACGGAAACGTGGCAGTACAATGACATTGCCACACCACGCTGTGTCATTACTACTGTTTAGGTCTCAAGCGGCATGAAATTGCATATGTATTGCCACATTTTCGTTGCAGAGATAAAGAATTGCCACAATCACAATTTTCAATGCGTGGCAAAGCTGTTGCATTTGTGACACGGTGTGCAGTCGCTGCACGCAACTTAATATGAACGATGCATAAGTACGAAAAAGAGGAAATGTGGGGGAAATGCTGAAACACGAAACTGTCGAGAAGTCATAGTATTGGGAAATAGAAAAATGTTGAAAAACAGGGAAGTTCTTAAAATCGGAAATGTGAACCTTGGAAAGCACGAAAGTCATGATCTGGAAATTCCCGTTTCCCCTGTTTCCGATTTTCATAAATTCTCATTTTCCATTTTTTCGTTTTGCTAATTTCCCGCCTTATCAATTTCTTGTATTCCCCTTTTCCAGATTCACAATTACCCGTTTTCCCAATTTCTCGAGTTCCCAATTTTCCGTTCTCCGACTTCCCGTTCATCTGACTTCTCACAATGTACTGGTTGAGAATATAGGAAATTTGAAGAACGGGAAATCGGAAAAATGGGAAAAACAAATTATACAAAATGTGTGTCTAATATGTGGGACACACACAACAATGTAATATAATTTCCGATGGGAAAATGGGAAGCCCCTGAAGGTGACATGGGCCGATATTATATTCCAGGAAATTTTACGAATATTGACAGTTTACCAGAAATAATATGTACATGGCCAGTCGAGCAGCGGAGTTATATATTATACATATCACATTAATTAACCGTTTGACAACTTCGTTTACTTATATATTGCAATGTAGTTTACGCAAGTTGCTTTGTTATTTGCGCCAAACTATTTTGTGGTATCATTTTTTTACAAACCCTCGGCGTAGAACCTGTTAGATAAAATCTTTAATTAATTGACGCACGATGGGAGACGCAGAGATTATTTTTATTATATATTCCATTTTCTCGCGTTTCCGTGTTGCTGGCCTCGTTTTGTCTGTTTCCAAGAACCATTTGTGCTCTTAAAATGATTAAAAGAACGATTTCGTATTTGGTACTAATGATATTCATTTATCAATAGACAAACTATTTCAAAGCTAAGAGCCGCAACAACACAGTTATTTCGTACTATGTGCAAATAAAGTGTTGCCTTTCATCCAGTGACTTCGTTAACGTTAAATTGCCGGTTTCAATTAGGTGATATTACATAACAGATGCTTTTTTGACTAAAACTGTGTCGTATGGCTGCAACCCCTAACGATCGTCCGCACCACAATGTCGTAATAATGAAACATATATGGTTATTTTGGTTTTGATTGTTAATTTATACGTTATGCACTTCCCAAGTGAAAATATCTCTAGACACTATACTACGTAGGTAACTATTTCATAAAGCGATAAATTACTATCAGTTTTAATACCATTTCAACTAACCTATATGCTTTATACGCTCTATTTTTATGGTTTGAAAATCACCTATTTTAACACACTATTTATAAAAATTTTTTGACATTACATTTTGAACATTCTGTGGATGACAAAATATATATGGATAACATGTATTTATGGATATAATCTGATCAAATGGTGTAAAGTTAACGTGTTGAGAAGTATAATTACGCTCCTTAAAAACGGTGGGTTCAGGGGCCGGCAGCCCCGACTTAAGCTTCGGCTTAGTAAACATCTCATATAAAGACCTTAGCTTAGGCTAAAGGCTTAGGCTTAGTATACATAGGACGGCATGGCTGCATTTTATTTCCGACCCTCAGGGTTACTTAGGCCGACACCCAGATAGCAGATCCCGCTACTACACGCAAATCGTTTCGCGACCCTTGAACACTACCATTCTAATCATTTACATTATTCTGCTATGGTTCTGAATTTTATATATTTAAAATATACTGTCAATAGATGTCAGCGATGGTACTCTTTTTAATTTAACTTATGGGAAGATCCCGACTTTGAAATCGAAAATAAATATTACCAAAGATTTAGGACATGATTAAATTACATTACGTACAAGCCTACATATAGTTATACGATTCACTTGAAATTTTACGATGACGTGACCCTCCTTTTAAATTTCCAAAACATGTCGTTCCTCAGGTACACTGGTGGTTTTTACAATTAGCAATATTAGAGTAGTATTAGTGGTTATCGGTAGCTGCTGCTCTTGTTCTAAGCTCATTGGCTGGCTGCTACCGTTCTGGTACTAGATACCACTCCCTCATCCAACCGGCATTGATGACCACTCCCAAACATCGTTCGCAGTAAGTTAGGAGCTACCATATTGTCACCGAACGTTCACTGCAGGTTTAACAGCGAGTATATTTTGCATCATACATGCTGGAGCTCCGATGCCTCAGGGGAAGTTCGTCTAAGGGTAGTGGAGGCCTAGGGGGAAGGGGGTAGTGACAAAAAATTGACCACCACTCTTCAACCCTTCCCCCTTGGCACCCACCATCATTTTTGCCAATTTCACCCCAATTTTTGCTAAATTGTTGCCAATTTTCCACTGTACATGCAAAAAATCCTGCACGCGCACGGCGGTGGGAGAGGAGCGTAGCGTAGCCTGATGGGATAGGAAGGGTGATCCGGCCCTTAGGGGTGTAGCCCCCACTGAACCTGTGCTCCGGCATGCATGTTTTACACGAATTTTTCGTCATGATTACTGGTATTTTACTAGCTGAGAAAAAATATTAGTTTTACATATAAAATAGGTGCAGTTGTTTGGGTCTTCTTGTTATCACATAGAACCGTTTTAAATGATAACAGTATATATATACTTATATAAATATACGAAATATTAGTTATAAACTGTTATGTCCGCCTATAATTGTCTAAAAAGAGGGTCTCGTTTTGTGCAAACATTGTGCTATACTTAGGTGTTTGTTGTTATGCTGTTTTAAATATATCTCTACGCTAGAACCAAACAAATAGAATTAAAAAATCCATTTACAAGTGGCATGTCCCGTAAATCTCTTTTGCTCCGTCATGTAGAAGACTCCCCAAGCCAAGCACGTCAGCGCTGGTTTGGGCAAGGTTTATAAAAATCATTTAATAGCCAACATATATACCATACATTCTCCCGAGGTTCTGGCGGTTTGCCAGTTCTTCGGCGGGGTAAGCATTCGACGTCCCAAGGGTGAGGCAGCCGGTCGGTGAAGAGAGAGGGGGGACAGTGTAGCGCCTCGACGGCCATGTGCTCGGCTACCGCAGCGCAGCCTGGAGAGTAAGATGAATTGCGGCACCTGCCAGGAGTGTCGGCGCTTCACGTTACGGGTGGGAGGGTGAGTGCGACGGCTCAGAGCGGCACCCCTACCTCCGATGTTAGCATATGTGAAACGAGCTGAATCCATTCGAATAAAATTGTTTTAAACTGCGTTAAAATACGAATTTGAAGGTTCAATTCATTTGACTATGTATATATTGTGGTACCACATTTACTGCGCATATAATGACATCTGTGGAATCCCGTTTTGCACCGGATGTTAATATGGTTCTGAAACACCGTCACAATCCAACTCTATACCACGTAAGTCATTATACCCTATGACTTGAACCGCATCACACGAAAATTAGCAACCACAGTGTTGAAAGTTTGAACGTAGAAAAGTACTAATTCAGGTGCATTGAGAATTTATGCATTTTAAACGAAATTGGAGCTAATACCTGACAACTGTCTTGAAAAATAGTCATTAAAACTTTGTGGAGAGTTAGCTGATTCTTTTATAATGTGGAATATCGGAAATAAAACAGGTCGAAAAGGATAGTAGGAAAATTCGAAAAATTTATAAAATATGAGAAGTTAGTAATATCGGGAAATGTTATGTTGTGTAACAGGCAGGATATATAGGTTAATTTAATAATTTTGCAAATTTTGCGAATTTGGAGAAATTAAGAAGTTATAAAATTATGCATTTTTAATATTTGAGAGGAACAAATTAAAAATATTTATTAGAAAACAACACAATTAGAAATTTAGAAAGCTGAATATGATACGAAAGCCTGATCAACCATCGTGGTGAACAGAATATGGGAAAATATATCTAAAATATATGAGGTTGATTTGTACTGGACTAATACCCACGAAATAGAATTGAAATATTTGATTTACAAACCTTCACAGAAATCGACTGCTGAATTTGGATACTTAACTGAACATGAAGTCGAATATAGGCCGATAGAATCTGTAGTGCTGGTCGATGGATTAGCAGACAACTGAACGGTCGCCTGACAAGTTCTGGAACTATTAAGACATTGCAGAGTCTAAGTCTAAAACCGCGTTTACACTGCGTCGGATCCGATCCGAAACGATATGTGGAAATGTTCGGACCCAATCGGATGAAGTAGCGTGAAAAATACATATACATATACGCATACGGTCGGCATAGATTTTAGTCGTTTCAGATCGGATCGGATAGCATCGGATGCAATGTGAACACGGCCTAAGCCAAAGTACAAATCTCATTTCAACCACCCGACTTAGGCTTAGGCTTAGTACATGTCTTATATAAGAAACTTAGCTTAGGCTAAGACTAAGGCTTGACTTAGTATATCAAGAACGACATGGCCTGCATTTTATTTCCGTCCTCAGGGTTACTTGGCCCACCAAATCTTGTGCCTGAATTTCAGCTTGTGTTACTGCTTTGTATATAGTATACATAGCGGAAATCGGCGAATTAGAACTGTTTTAATTTGTGACGGAGAAATTGGAAAACATTCAAACTTACTTTTTTGACGACGATGAGTTTGGTTGACAACAATAAATTGTTTTATGTGAAAAGTTTGCACAACAGAAGTAAACTTCGCGTGTCGTTTGTAAGCAATTTATGTTTGCAAGGCTATTTTTGTACAGGACCTGGAAGAGTTACACAACATGATTTCGCTTTATTGTTAATAGAGCTCCCAGCAGATATTATCCATAAATTGTTGCAACCAATCCGTTCAGAATGTGCTGGACCGTTTCTTGTTGCCCTGACTGTGATGATTCATTAAGTTCAGCTTATCATAAAATAACCAATGGGTGGTATTGCGTATGCAAGTCATCATAAAGCACTGTCGGAGTTTGAAATAAGCTCGGCAGGACAAATCTGAGAGAGCATTGGAATACAATGATGAGGTGTCGCAACGAAGCTTATGTCATCTAGCAAGAAAGAGGACCAACTGAGTCGTCTGAAGAAGATACAGTAGAAGCCAGTGGTTATACCTATCACTGATTCTGAATTAGCTATATAATACGAATACAGTTGCTGATGCTGCTTGCTCAGGGCTGAGTGATTGGTTTATAGTTGGATTTGGTTGCTAAATATATAACCGATATAAACAAAAACAGCGCCATGCGGCGACCGCCTGCTGCTGGCTACCAGCAAACAGCGAATGAGCCGTTGAATAGCTGCAGCTCATGATTCTGCCGCCAGCAGCGGCTGTCGCCGCGAGGAACACTAGCCGCAGTACTACCACCAATTTCGCTCCAATACAAAGCTAACAATAGGCTTTATACCACTGCCACCACTGCCCGTACAGCAGTATCGTCAAACTATAGATATGTTTGTTCATGAGCACTTGTTGAGAGATATTCATAGCATTCTATGCATAATATATACTTGTTTACATGTTTAATTGAAATACATGTGTATTTTGGTTATTGTGAATTTTATTTAACTTAAAGCTGGAGCATTTGATGTTTCGTTTTAATTTGGATTTGATAATGGATATTCGTGAAAATTGCAAGTCTCTAGATGATGCTAACCTGTTCTTACATTAATACTATTTTCGTACATGGATAGTTACAACGTAAAACTAGCATGTCTAAATTTTAGGGAATCATTGTAATATTTCCATTTGGTTTGTGAGTTTAGCGGACATCCTTACTATTTGCTTGAAACGCATATCTCATGCTGATCAATGCTTGCGCTTAGGAATGCGTGTGCTTACGTAAAGTATATACGACGTGCACATGCTACTTCTAACTGAGTTTATTTTAGCACTGTTAAATTACAGCCACTTGAATAAAATGTTATGCGCTCTGTACCAAACCATGAGAGCATGGGGTTTCTACCTGAAACGCTCTTCATGACTTAAATTTTTAATAAAATTACGGTTGTAACGTATCGCCAATTGATCGACTATAGTTTAAACGGTTTGATAACCCACGTCATTGAGCATCGGAATTTAGCATAGGGAATAGTAGTATCTGTTAATTTTTTTGTTATAATCAACAAAAATAAATATCAATTGTCTGATAAACGATAATCGTATAACTGGAATAGAAAATCTCTAAAGTTTTTGACTAAATCCAACACAAAACTATGTAAGGGTTTCAAAGAAAACACTATGATTCAATGATAAAGATAATGTTTTCCGGCATTTTTTTCGGCATTTTTTGTATGTACGACGTATAACTGATACAAACAATTGGAATAAAATTACAAACAGAATTCAGGTTTCTGTTTGCCACCTTTTGTTCTCCAACGGAAATGTATAGAGCAAATGCGCGGAGCTTCATTAGTAATCCGTAAAAGGGAAGTAAAATGAGTTAAAGTTAAACCATTTTGAGTTATCAATTTTGTAAGTAATATTCGTAACTTCACTGAAACTATACATAATGTAAAATAGCCAAAAACGAATATTTTGTCTATAAGTTTTGTAAAAGAAATAGATTTAAAAATTTTCAACTAAAGCGAATCAGAAGGCATCAAGGTGTACATGCCCGAGTCCGAAGTCCCAGAGAGAATAGCAGGTGCTCCGAGACACAAAGGGCCTCCTGAAGGGATCATCCGGTCGGCGGGGCGGAGTTGTCATGGGGATAAATTTTCGAAATTTTTTGGCACTTAAAATGTTTATAGTTCTCGGCAATTTTCCCCCGTTTTGGCCAATTTCGAAAGATTTTCGCTTACATTCCCCCAAATATTGCCTATAAAAGTTTCCACGTGCCTTCGGCGTAAGTGGTGATGTTTGCCGAGCCCAGAGGGTTCAGGCTACCTCCCAGAGGGAGATGAGGCACGCCCTCACTAGGTAATCCCCCATTGCCTTACCCTTATGAACACGTATGATTTTACCCATACAGATACAACTTTTTGGTGAGTTATGTGTGATTGACAGTCAATGTGAAAAAAGTTCAATTTTACTGACTTAATGCAATTAGAAAATATTGTTAGTTAGGAAACTTTGTCACAACAATGTACAGTTGTGATCGCTTCTGACATTATGATAGCTGTCCTATCAATTATTGTCACTTTACTTTATTTGATCCATGTGAGTCTTCGTTTTATGCACCAAAGTCAAACGGACGGTATCACAAATTTTTATTCTATAGCAGAAAGATTTGGACAATTTTGGTTTAACGACAGTTTACTATCTTATAACTATATTACACAACCACTTCAAGGTTTGCGCGTTGTAAAAACTTGAGCCATGTTTTTACCTGCTGTTAGCTATTTACAGTTCGCCATATTTAAAGTACATACATTTGGGAATAGACAATTTTAAGTTGCTTGCTTAATTGCTCATTGATGCAGCTCTTGGTATCATGTCGATTCCTCGATTCCAAAGGTAAGCTAGCAAGAATATTATACACTGTAAAGTTTCGACTAAAAGTGATTTACCAAACACCTAAATTAAAAGATAGCAGCTAGCCTCTCATTTTAGCCTGGGACATGGTTTTGTTCATCCCCACACATCGACATCCATATGAAAATTAGCGTGGCTGAGTGGTCGTATGCTTAAACACCCCATATGAAAATGCTTTAGCGGTGTTTGCCATTAATGAAATTTCGCAAATTACATGTTATAATTGGAATTTAAAAAATTTCAAATACCGGTAAGTATGCAATTTTGTTAGCTTACTGAAATGTAAAAACTTAGATTGTGACTTTGTATGTTTTATGGCGTATCTCATTTTAATGTAATTTCTATCACAATTGACCAATGATTGCGGCTTCACACATAGCTTCCACGACAGCACAGCAGGACATGTGGACCTGCCCATATATAGAGGCGTGCGCAGGATTTACATTTAGGGGTGGCCAAATTCCTTATTTACGTTTGGGTCGATCAAATTCTGCATTATTTACATCAAATACTTAAGTTTCGAAATCGTTTGGGGGCCTATGGTTCGGTAGCCCCCTGAGACACGCCCATGCCCGCGCTTGAATTCAAATCTTCAGGAACCAAACCTGTTATTTACCGTATTGCACGATAGTAACTGGAGTAAACTAAACTGTATTTATAGCTGTTTAAAATTTGGACTAATGTGATCAATTTGCTAAGAATCGGATGTGGTTTGAGTCGTATGTATACCAATGTGAATTGAGGAATCTACTACCACAAATTTGTCAATTAAAATGTGTTTTAAAATGAGTTCTCCAATTCATCTCTTCCGGGCATCGACGCAAGAATGTATGTCTTGACTAAAGCGTGGACATCAGTATGGCCTGCAGTTTATTTCTGCCCCTCAGGGTTACTTGGGTCATATCGTTTACCAATCATTGAACACTAACTAATCAATATTCACCTTTTTGTAACTCATGCTCGGTTTTCAGTAAACAGTAAAAGTTTCTTCCACACGGAAAGTAGCAAACTTATAAAAAGGAGAAATTACATATTAATGCTTACAATTATGTAAAAGTGTATTTTGTAAACATTATAACGCTATAGCTTGTGCATCGTACAAGACGAGTTGGTCGACTTTGACCAGTTTCGGCGACGCCAGCTGGGCGCATCGCGATACCTGTGTTTTACACTGTCCACATGATGCTCGAAGAGCGACAGCATATTGTTTCTATAAGCATGCGTTCGTAAACAATATTGACGCTTCGTTCCGGGAATGTTGTACATTGTAAAAAATTAAAGACTATTAGTTGTTACGAAATAAGCAAACATTTTCAGTTTTTTCGGACATCCGCGGGCTGTGTTCAGTAAATACTAAGGGCTCAAATTTGGGACTTTATCTCAACTATCGTTTGTTGGGTCTTTAGTGGTAATCTAAATTCGAGCGAATACACAATTTTTGTACCAAATCCGCATTGTATGAAAGATGGATGATAACCCATGATACTATTTTGTAGCAAAGATATAGTCCCCTCGTTGTGCCTTTTATACAATACTTTTGGCTACCTCCAATGTAAAGCTGCGACGCAGACGATGCAAGCGTGTTTGAGACAATGATTTATGAGTTACATGTTGTGTCGGTTAATATGCTGGCTTCTTACCTAGGTACGATTCCAGTTTATATTTTTTTGTTTTTTAGTTTTTTCAGTAATGGTAATTAAAGCTGAATTGAATTTTAACGGTAGTTGGGAATTTGTCGACCAAGACGCTTCGTATTTTAGTATTAAACTGCTACATAAATGTGGGTTTAAACATCCGTCACCTATATCATGCACTACAGGAGATAAAAAATTACAGTTTGAGACCTGCTTCATCATAGATTTTATAGTCAGGTGGTTATAATACGATAAGTGCTGAAAATGTCTGAAACAATCAATTTTGTTAGGCGCAATCTTATCGAATCAGAAAGTTCTCGAAATACAAAAGCGTCAACATTCTCTGCATGTAGATATCTGTGTATCGTTCGTCAACAGGATATTTCATTTAGAATCAGCAAAATGGCGACAACAAAATAAAAATACCATCGGGATACTATACCGACTAACTTTTGTTGAATTCAGCTCATACGATCCCTGCTTCACAGTCTACAGTAAAACCCTTGTCTGCATGGCGAATGCGGCGAACGTTATTGAATTACGACAGTGATGTACGACAAACGTTCGCTTTTGCTAGGCCTACAATACCACAAACAAGCGAAACCTAATTTCCAATCAGCCATTAGCGTTCTCCAATATCAGCTCACAATAATATATTATCCTTTTGTTTCTTCGGGAGTGGTTGCCGTACCGAGGCCTTTTGTTTTGACAAACGGTTGCCATGAAAATGCCGTTACTAATATAATTAGTCAAATGCACCACACAGGACCTTCGGATGGGTCGTTATGAAACTGTCAGCGTATCATATTTTACAGAGTAATTTAGTAAAATTTGTAAATTTTCGTCTCACATTTCTATAGCAAAGGTTAGTTTGATAATGATACATTTTAATGGCTCTATATGTGGTAACAATGCACGCTCATGGCAATTATAGTCCACAATTGGCAGCCAAATTATATAATATTGCTTGAGTAAGTGAAGGAATTCAAGTATCTAGCACACGTTATTATTTGGGAAAAAGACTGAGGCTAAGATTTCAGACGTTGATTCGGAAATGCATATGGTGCGCTTGCCTAAGCTAAACTGCATCTGGAAAACAAAATAGACTGCGAACTCATGCGTTCAGCGTATGTCTATGTGCCTCAAGGAAAAAATAAACGCTGAGGAAAACTGACCAGCCGCGATGCGGAGGTTCAGAAGTGATTCGCTACAAGAGACTCCTAAACATAAAATCGTTCCATTGAGTCAAAAATAACGTAATATCGACAGTGCATATTAAACATATCGTTGTAACAATAATAAGAATGAAGTTTGGTACGCTTGGTCACATTTGCACAATGTGGATAAGATGCAAGGGTAAGTAGAAAGAACGGCCCCAGAAGAGGACGGCACAAGAAAGAAATCGAGACAGAAATTGCTAGTAGCGTGTTAGATCAGTTTATTGCTTAGCGTGCGTCGGATATGGATTATTTGCTGGGAGAAAATTTTGTAAAAATTTGAACCAAATTTAAATTTTTATTCACATTCATACAAGAAAGGAAGTTTGATATTCGATGTTCATTAAGCTCCCGAAGAGGTATATCTGAAATCGTGGTAATGTTGCGGCGATGGTACTCTCTGGTTTTCTCAAGAAGCGCGTTACATAGGAATACAAATATTAAGACTTTTGGCTTTCAAACTGTTGGTATCGTCAAATATATATATATATATATATATTATTGATGTCATCTACTGTTGCGCGTTCTCTAATAATTACTGAGAGCAGTTTAATTATTTTAAAGATTAGACGGTTCATTAAAGCTTTTCTGTACTCATTAATCATTAATGTGCGTTTGTTGTAGATTTAAATAACTTTAGAGAATTTTTTGACACGGAACAAGCGACAGCCATGATTGTCTGCAGATAAAAACGACACCCGTGTCGCGAAAACGGCATACGTTTCAAAAATTGTATGTATGGGCTATTAGTCGTGGGCATACGTAAACCATATCAACCCACCAAAGCTTCTCCATTATCACGACCTGGCTCTACGCGTTTGTAATTTTAGACATCGGACTTAGTTTGATTGTGTACACCGAAATAATTGTATTTCAAACCAGCTCGCACTAAACCAGCCCAAATACTTAAGCTGCGTTGATTAGTGAATACATCACTCCAAAATTCGCAACAGCTGTAAATGCCGTTGCGATGACTAAATAATGAATCACATTACTAGATCACGGCATTAAAACGATATAATTGCGTTTGGGACTATTGCCAAAGTGAGCGAAGGACATTATTTCGTTGCCGTCAACTTTCAGGTATTATCATTGTTTACCAATACCGGCACAAATTGCTGTCATATTCCATTCCCATCGCATAAATAATCAAGATGACACCGAAATAATTGTATTTCAAACCAGCTCGCACTAAACCAGCCCAAATACTTAAGCTGCGTTGATTAGTGAATACATCACTCCAAAATTCGCAACAGCTGTAAATGCCGTTGCGATGACTAAATAATGAATCACATTACTAGATCACGGCATTAAAACGATATAATTGCGTTTGGGACTATTGCCAAAGTGAGCGAAGGACATTATTTCGTTGCCGTCAACTTTCAGGTATTATCATTGTTTACCAATACCGGCACAAATTGCTGTCATATTCCATTCCCATCGCATAAATAATCAAGATGACACCGAAATAATTGTATTTCAAACCAGCTCGCACTAAACCAGTCCAAATACTTAAGCTGCGTTGATTAGTGAATACATCACTCCAAAATTCGCAACAGCTGTAAATGCTGTTGCGATGACTAAATAATGAATCACATTACTAGATCACGGCATTAAAGCGACATAATTGCGTTTGGGACTATTGCCAAAGTGAGCGAAGGACATTATTTCGTTGCCGTCAACTTTCAGGTATTATCATTGTTTACCAATACCGGCACAAATTGCTGTCATATTCCATTCCCATCGCATAAATAATCAAGATGACACCGAAATAATTGTATTTCAAACCAGCTCGCACTAAACCAGTCCAAATACTTAAGCTGCGTTTATTAGTGAATACATCACTCCAAAATTCCCAACAGCTGTAAATGCTGTTGCGATGACTAAATAATGAATCACATTACTAGATCACGGCATTAAAGCGACATAATTGCGTTTGGGACTATTGCCAAAGTGAGCGAAGGACATTATTTCGTTGCCGTCAACTTTCAGGTATTATCATTGTTTACCAATACCGACACAAATTGCTGTCATATTCCATTCCCATCGCATAAATAATCAAGATGACACCGAAATAATTGTATTTCAAACCAGCTCGCACTAAACCAGCCCAAATACTTAAGCTGCGTTGATTAGTGAATACATCACTCCAAAATTCGCAACAGCTGTAAATGCCGTTGCGATGACTAAATAATGAATCACATTACTAGATCACGGCATTAAAGCGACATAATTGCGTTTGGGACTATTGCCAAAGTGAGCGAAGGACATTATTTCGTTGCCGTCAACTTTCAGGTATTATCATTGTTTACCAATACCGGCACAAATTGCTGTCATATTCCATTCCCATCGCATAAATAATCAAGATGACACCGAAATAATTGTATTTCAAACCAGCTCGCACTAAACCAGCCCAAATACTTAAGCTGCGTTGATTAGTGAATACATCACTCCAAAATTCGCAACAGCTGTAAATGCCGTTGCGATGACTAAATAATGAATCACATTACTAGATCACGGCATTAAAACGATATAATTGCGTTTGGGACTATTGCCAAAGTGAGCGAAGGACATTATTTCGTTGCCGTCAACTTTCAGGTATTATCATTGTTTACCAATACCGGCACAAATTGCTGTCATATTCCATTCCCATCGCATAAATAATCAAGATGACACCGAAATAATTGTATTTCAAACCAGCTCGCACTAAACCAGCCCAAATACTTAAGCTGCGTTGATTAGTGAATACATCACTCCAAAATTCGCAACAGCTGTAAATGCCGTTGCGATGACTAAATAATGAATCACATTACTAGATCACGGCATTAAAACGATATAATTGCGTTTGGGACTATTGCCAAAGTGAGCGAAGGACATTATTTCGTTGCCGTCAACTTTCAGGTATTATCATTGTTTACCAATACCGGCACAAATTGCTGTCATATTCCATTCCCATCGCATAAATAATCAAGATGACACCGAAATAATTGTATTTCAAACCAGCTCGCACTAAACCAGCCCAAATACTTAAGCTGCGTTGATTAGTGAATACATCACTCCAAAATTCGCAACAGCTGTAAATGCCGTTGCGATGACTAAATAATGAATCACATTACTAGATCACGGCATTAAAACGATATAATTGCGTTTGGGACTATTGCCAAAGTGAGCGAAGGACATTATTTCGTTGCCGTCAACTTTCAGGTATTATCATTGTTTACCAATACCGGCACAAATTGCTGTCATATTCCATTCCCATCGCATAAATAATCAAGATGACACCGAAATAATTGTATTTCAAACCAGCTCGCACTAAACCAGTCCAAATACTTAAGCTGCGTTTATTAGTGAATACATCACTCCAAAATTCCCAACAGCTGTAAATGCTGTTGCGATGACTAAATAATGAATCACATTACTAGATCACGGCATTAAAGCGACATAATTGCGTTTGGGACTATTGCCAAAGTGAGCGAAGGACATTATTTCGTTGTCGTCAACTTTCAGGTATTATCATTGTTTACCAATACCGACACAAGTTGGTCATATTCCACTCCCATCGCATAAATAATCAATATAACACCGAAATAATAGTATTTCAAACCAGCTCGCATTAAACCAGTCCAAATACTTAAGCTGCGTTTATTAGTGAATACATCACTCCAAAATTCGCAACAGCTGTAAATGCTGTTGCGATGACTAAATAATGAATCACATTACTAGATCACGGCATTAAAGCGACATAATTGCGTTTGGGACTATTGCCAAAGTGAGTGAAGGACATTATTTCGTTGTCGTCAACTTTCAGGTATTATCATTGTTTACCAATACCGGCACAAATTGCTGTCATATTCCACTCCCATCGCATAAATAATCAAGATAACGACATTGCGCAACGATACCTATATAATGTGGTGCGAACGCCGGAACAATAAAAAACAAAAATTGGGCTCTTCTCAGAGTTTACAACACTGCCATACCACACATTTATTACACAGTGTAAATATGCAAAAAAAAGACCAGCGATATTATTGGAAGAATGAAACTAAAATTATACAAATAAACTTGGCTCATATTATAAGAGAGCAAATGAGGAGAAAAACATTTTGGTTGGAGGAATAATATTATTAGTAGTTTCGTGTAAAACTGCGGAACAGAAGATGGCACATTTATCACTCTACTATCAGTCACTCAAATATTGCTCGGTTTGACGAGTTGTTTGGTGCAAATTTTTATTGTTGGCCTGTTATTGCTCAATAATTATTATTATGATTGTGCTACGAGCTCATATTACGCATTAGCATCATGTGGCATTTTTTCAATTTACATAAATATTGCTCATATGTGATTAAGATTTTTGATGCTGTTTGAAATTATATTTTTAACAGTTTTGCGAGGCAAAAAGTATGAAATCGCTTTTTAAGTATAGTTGTAACCAAATAAAAAATACATGTATATATGTAGTACACGTAAATTATCTAGCAAAATCGCGTTATTCAACTCATTAAAACATTCTAAAAGCCGTGCAAATGTGGACTTCTGCGATAGAAATCTATACTGTTTTTAGGTGGCATTAGCCACTTATTTTATCTCGAATGATCAATTAAAAACTTGTTAATAATTCTTTTCATAAGTTTACAGATATGGGACTCACATCTAGTGGCTCTGCACCGCTGTCTTTCTTCTTACAGTCACAACTTCTGCTGACAATCGGGTTTTTGGCCACACTCCGTCCATAAAGATGTGTTTTTTGAAAATTGGAATAAATGGAAGCAAACTGAGTATTTTATTTCACATAAAAATGTTCAAAAACCATCAGCAGGGTCACTGTGTCTTTCATATAAGTTACAATGGTGTTTATGGATAATTTGCGAGGGGAAGACAATTCAACTTATAGTTGGAACGACGTTAATGTTTTGCTCGGTAAACGGAATGTGGAATGTTGTCGTCGTCATTAACACACTGGAGATGCACAACCAAGCATGTTACTTGTATTTTCGCCGTTGCTGAAGAACTGTCCTGCTTGCTTTTAAATAGCGCATATCTCGGATGTGACAAAACAGTGGTTATCCAAGTATTTGAAAACTTTATATAAATTCTTAAACTTAAAATTTAGCGTTCAAAATTTCTTCGGTATGACGCACTGATTTTCATCATTTTTTACTACGATTTACAATGCAATTTCCGATTTTTAGAAGAAATAAATTCGTCGGAAAGTATCCCGGTTTGCCAAAGCTTACGCTCAAGAGTTCAGAAATATATTTTTGGGATTTTGATTTGCAACAGCTAATTTTGGGTTTTGAACGCACATATTGAGATCAAGTTTGGTTTACCATTTCGATAACATGATCTCAATTTTCTTGAATCATGAAAATACTGGAAATCACTGAATCATAATTAACAGAAAGCAAATAATTGTTTAGATAGTTATGGTCTGCTCTTCTGAAATCATAAAGCAAAAATGTACTCTTTTTCAAAGGACAGACTGCCTTGCGAGTTTAAACTCGCCAGATATATGATCTAACGACATGAAAGTCCTTCATGTCGAATATAAAACACATTAACCTCTGATGATGATAAGAAAGGGCGTAATTTTTTGACCTGGACCGGCCCGAACTGTGTTCGAATTCGGCCCAGCCTGGCCCGAAATTGTTTAAGACAATACCCGAAACACGCCGTGCCGAATGAAAAATTGTACTAGGACCAGTTCTGGCCCTAAGGGATCCCAGCTGCACCACCCCCCGAACCTCACTGTGGTGCCCGGACAACCCCGGCTTACACGATTCCCCGGTGGACCCTAGTCTGACCGATGGGAACCGCTTAGCTTAGCGGGCTGCTCGGCGGGTTTACCAGGGTGTTCGGCCTGGCCCCTGTAATGGCCCACGTTTCTAGAGGTATGGAGGTCCCCCTGAGGGAGGGTCATCCCCTAAGCCTGCTCGCAGGTAATGAGGTTGACCCGTCATTCCCTCAATTTCTGCCATTGGGTCCCAAACCGCGGTTCATAGGGGACCCATTTAACGGTAAGATCTGCTTCCGAAAGGGTGCGTGATAAACCGAGAGTCAGTCCCGAGGAAGTTCCATACATTTCGCAAACAGTGATGAGACTTGGAACCAACTGTGTTCAATTCACCTATGGGGTATACCGAGCTTGATTGAGTCTAATTCGCCTACAGTAATGGCACACGTCAACGATTTACTTTCCGCGTTTTTATTTTTGTAACACAACTAAAATACTTCCCAATCGGGAACACTCCACAATACATATATATAATACAACATTAATTTGGTACGGTACAATTCCTGGGTTCCCCCACGGATCCCTCATCGCTGACTATTTACATGAATTTCAACGTGGCGTCCCTTGGCTATCCACTGTCAAATTTGCGGTAGCGGAAAAATGATTTCCCGAGCCCGTACCGGAGCTCTTCTAGAGACGCGGGACCCACGACCCGAAGACTCAATAGGTAGCATGGGATTTGGGTAATCAACAAATCCCTGGGTCCAAAATTCCAATAAATGGGTAACGAATTTTGAGGGTTAACTACCCTGATTGGGATGACGAAATTATACCTCGCGAGCTCCCTTTGGGCTCTTTTAGAAACGCGGAACCCTCAGCCCAAAATTTGTGGTGAAAGCCTTAGTCCTAAATTACTCCCAGCGTTGGACGTTTAACATCTTGTCATTGTTCTACCGCATTAAAATTTCTGAGAGGTCCTCGCACCATCGCTGCAACGCGGGCGCAGCACTTACGGGAGCGCGGGGCATCCGACGGACACCACAGCACCCGCAAGGGCTGCCCCTATTCCTATGCCTAAGCGAGAACGTTTTGAAGCTCTGGGAGGTGCCTCGGGCGGGCCTCTTCCACACGTCCGCTATGGAAGAAACCCGACCGAGCCAAACACGACTCCCACAAAAACCTGCAGCCTTCAAATTTCCTTTATAGTCTCAAATTCTTGAACGATGATATCCCTAAAATTTCTAAGACCTGAGAAATATATCCAGGAACTATCTGACACGAGTTTGAGTAAAGCGGCCTCCTTCCAACAATGTAATATACTATAACAATACGTTACGATTCACCCCCTGGGTACGAACAATAACTGCACACCAGGGGGCGGGGAACCAGTCGAGCGTGGGTGTACTTTCCCAAATTTTGTTGCAATTTTGGCTCAATTTTGACTAGCATTTTATCTGACGTTCACCCCGCTCCCCGCGGCGCGGGCACTGCACTTGCGGGGGCGCGAGGCATCGACGGACGCCACAGCACCCGCAAGGGCTGTCCCTAATACTAGGCTCAACGACAACTAGAAAACCTTGCAGTGGAAAAACCCCGGGCGGACCTCTTCCACGCGTCTGCAGGTCGAAGAGTCCACCCGGGTGAAAACAAAAGCCGGAAAGAAGTAAGAGCAAAAGAAAAAGAAAACTTTTACAGAATTGGCGACAACCGCCATACCCGACCGATTTTAAAGTGGACAAACCCGACTGGTTCCGTCAATAAAGGGCATCGTTTCTTTTTATACCGGCTACCAACCCCCTTATCTTTTCCTTTCGCTGCTCAAAATTCAAAATATAATAGTAAAATGAAGCACATTTCAAACTTCCAAATACAATAATAATAACAAAAACACATTGATCAGTCGGCAAAACAACACGTACGGATATGTGTATAATGTACAGCAATGTCGGCTGGCTCTACATCACCAAAGCCCCTATCGGCTTGCGACAACAACAGAGTGGCCCGCAGCTATACGTGGCCGAGCTTCGCCAAGAAAACAAAACCGCCCGCTGGTCGGTGCGGCAAAAATTTAGGCGAAGAATATAACGGCGCTCAGAGTGCCGTTTTCTGACAGGGATATCGGCACATTTTTGCCGATATCTCATGAACGAAAAACAGTAGGCGGCCGGGGGCAGGACCAGAATCATGCCCTGGCAGGCCGGCTACTGGAGAAATTTGAATTTTAACTATATCTCCCACGAGAGGCCCGTTAGAGGCCGATTTAGGCGCCCAAAAATGAAAATTTTGGGGTCCCATTTAAGTTTAGAGGATCCTGAGCGGACCCGCGGGGGTGGGCGGCCCCGGTTTTCAGGCAAACTGTTAGGGTGAGACCCGATAAGTGTCCCGGGCTCCGAAAATCGGGGAGTTTTGATTATTTTAGATGCCCTTTGGGACCTGGAAAATTGGAGGCTTAAGCGCCTGTTTGGGGATCCGTAAGTATTTAGGGGATCCAAATTTTTAGACCCGCCGGGGCGATTTGACACCCCAGTAGTGTCCTTAAGATAGTTCAGTCGCCCCTATTCCCCTAAGTTCAGTAGAAAACCCGAAATTTGAAATTTAGTAGCCCACCCTAAAATTGTACCCTAGGGATTTCCCGTCCCGTGATATTCGCTGTCATCTTTTTTGTAAAGCTGAAAATACTTTGTTATCCCATAAATACATACACATATGTATACGACATAGGTATAATTGCACGCAGCTATGAACGATTAAATTTAATCCCATGGCGTGTGCGCTGGGATCGGCCCAGGGTGACCAGTTTTCATGTAACACCCAAAATCCCTGAAACATCCGTTGGTCCCCGGCCTCGCCGAACGCACACCCGTTCTAACCAAATACAATAAGCATATATATAATAAAATGCACAAACGTTGTATATAGACGCAATACGGCGTCAACTTATTTCCCGCGGATCGACCGGACACCCCTACTTATGATACCTGTCTTCCATTTTCGGTTCCAAGACCAACCCGGGCACCTTCGGGCGGCGGAGTGTGACCATACAAAATACAGCATAAATGAGGTACAATTATTTTATTTTTATAACAATAGTCATAACACTACACAATGATCCTTTTATCAGGAGGCCACACTCCGCCGGTATCCGGTCGTCCATTTCTTCAATCCCTATAAATTCGTTATACTTTACACGTTTTGTCATTTCCATAAAAATTGGGCTGGTACAAAATTAGTAGGCCCGGCACCGCCCGAAAAGCCCGAAGTATCTGACAGGCTTATATCTAAAAATATTTTCTTATTGAATTCCATACATGTTGAAATGTGTTTATATTTCAATTTGAGCTAGCTAATTTAAAAGGTATCGTATGCTAGACAGACTGTAATTTAGTATCAGTCCCGCACAGTTATACCACTAACCTTAGGGCCAATCTATATTAGCTACATCTCTTCATGTAGGGAAAACTGGAACTCCACTTTTATTATATGTTATCCGCAAATTATAAATAACTTGAATTCATCAACACCGACCATAAAACTAATACAGGCTTATATCTAAAAATATTTTTTTATTGAATTCCATACATGTTGAAATGTTGTGTTTATATTTCAATTTGAGCTAGCTAATTAAAAAGTATCGTATGCTAGACAGACTGTAATTTAGTATCAGTCACGCACAGTTATACAACTAACCTTAGGGCCAATCTATATTAGCTCCATCTCTTCATGTAGGGAAAGAAACGCCACTTTTATTATTTGTTAGCCGCAAATTATAAATCACTTGAAATTCATCAACACCGACCATAAAACGCTACCAGTCTCGTATCGGAAAGATATGGCTTCTCCTCAATGGAATCTGTATTGTATTCGCCAAACAACATGACTCAATAACAATTGTAAAACTGGAACAGTATTAAAGTCGTATGAAAGTTTTCGGTGGGTCCCTTAATATTCGTTCACTCAAAAGTGGTATGTTTTGTAATGTAACTTAGCTAGATTTGTTATTTATAGCGTAAAAATGGCATAGAAATGATGCTTAAAATGTCTATGTAACTCAGCCTCGAGTATTAGTCTAGCAAGTGAAAATGGAAGACTTTTATATGGTGTTGAACATTTAGAAATCAATATCGCATATTGTACTAGTGACTGACTTGAACATAGCAAGGAGCACCTCCTATACTGTTTAATGGTTTAAAAGCTGTATTTTAATATACAGCTTCATCGGAAGGCTGTAATTTAGACTTATAGCTACTTCGATACGCCACTTAGAGCGTTGAGTTTCGGAACATCGATTTATGAGCTAACCAGTTCATCCAAACAATAAACAATAATCAGTTGGACTGCAGCTACTGTCCAATAGATGCTTTGTGTAAAGAATTTAGTGCTGAATTTTAAATCGGATTAGTTATTTATAATTGCAAAGTTACAACAGCTAGAAATGTTTTCGTTCTTTTATTACATATCAAAGTTCTGGAGTTTAGAGTTAACCGTGAGTACACCAGCCAGAAGCAATACCGCAAATTACTAAGTTCTTAGTTATAATTAAATCTACTCTTTGCACACTTTATCCCCTATCTTAGATAGTGTTAGGATAAAATATATATTGATGGTATACGCATGCTTAACAGGAATAAACATTATAAAATTTTAATCAAACACCATCAAAATTTCAAGAGATGGGGGGTAGCAGCAACAGCCGCGACGGTTTGTTACCACCTGTCTAGTTCTGAATCGCGCATTATCTTGTGAATGAGGTATATGTTACTGCTACAGGTTACTCTCTACGATGTTCATCACATGAAAATTTCAACCAAGTAGGCTTTATTGTAATGTCTGTTGCTATAGACGATAGCTTTAAAATTTTTGCGAATTGTAACTTAAACATGGGCATTATTGAAACGGAGCAAGCGTACACTCTACTGAAGGCGCTAGGAGGAAAATTAGCATAAATTTCTTTTTGCATGTCGTTAGTCGCTGTAAGCTGTAACTCGTCTTATGTTAAATATATTTCGACAATTTTTGTTTGAAAACAAATATGGTGACGATATTATCTGTCAACCCTTTTACGGATTAAGTCACAATAGGATGAGACACTGACTATCTAATAGATGGACAAAAATCTGGTGAACAGTGCGTACAGTATACTTGGACCTAGGACCAAAGTCCTAGGGTGAAGGCAGTGGTGTGCGGCGCCGTCCCACAATAAGCAACTACGTATTCGGTGCCTACGCCGCCCCTAGGGGAGGGAAGGGTATAGGGTGACCTGTCACAATACGGCGAAGGGAAGGAGGGTTAGAACCTCAGGGGGTAACCCCAAACCCCTAATAAGCATGCATTAGTATTCTAGCATTTTAAAGAATCTTCGCAGCGAACAATATATGATCAAACCATAAGTACTGACCAATACGTGTTATCGTAGCGATTCGCATATACGCCATAATTTAGTACTTTTGCAGCATGCATATATGTTTGTAGTATTTATTTTCACTTTTTATCTCCTCAAACTTTTGAGCCGGGCTTCGGGATAAGTTTCGGGCTTTTCTGAAAACTTTTGGGCAGGGCTTCGGGATAAGTTTCGGGCTTTTCTGAAAATCCGAGACCTGACCCGAAATTTCATCTCAGGCCTAATGCCCGACCAGGCCATAACGAAAATGAGATAGGCCCGCCCTAACACGGGCTTAGCTGCGGCCTTAACTTCTCACATCTACCAAAACATATTTACGAAATTTTTCTATCGCAAACGCATCCTACTGGCATTAAAACGTAACCCTTGAGCTTTGCGAACCAAACAAGTCACGTGAAACCACAAACCATACCCCACGATCCGAACCAACCCTGAAAATCCCTTTTAACTCTACACACCAGGTACCACAAGATTTTAACTATGAACCACCATATGGTATTGCCACAACTGACAACACTGCGCTAGTTGATAATTTTATTATACAATCAGCCTCTTCGCGTTGATGTTAAAAACCAGTATTTGCACAGCGGTGGATATTTTATTTTAAAATAGATTTTTCAATAAAATTTGCGTTTTTTGCGACCATCTAAATAGTTTTCGGGATTATGAGCACACAGCAAGTATGCGTATAATAAATAGCACTAGTCGTTTTCATTGAATTTAACTAATGCATTACTGCACGTAGGGCATCTGCTACTTTTTTGCTATGAAATTGTTGTTTCGCTGCATTATAGCAATGTGATGAAGCAAGTAATGTGAATTTATTGTTGATTACGAACTTTCCACATCTCTGTTCAAGTACTTTGACTTTAGGAAACTTAAAACTTATGATTATAAGTAAGTGGGAAATATTATAACAAATTTTTGGTCACTAACCAATTTTTGGCTCAATTTTAATTTTATATTCTTTTGATAGGCAGTTTTAAATTACAGCGTTTAATTTTTATCAAATTATATGGTCGTGTCTTCATGAATCTATTTTCAAAAAAGCCACCATTTTTGGACAGTTTGGAAATTTGTCCAAAAACAGAAATCTTGCACGGACACATCATGTTAATATGTGTACAAGTTTATGGTGACCAAAAAGACTGCAGACTAGCCGATATTTTCATATACCGAAACTAATTTTCAGAAGAAAAATATTATCTAACCAACCTTGCGAGATTTTTATCTAAATGTAATGCCGGATGGAAAATCGCAAAAAGGTTACTATCCGGAAACGTAAAGTTTATACTGAGTACCTCAACTGACGAGATCCTACCTACCGTCGAAACTACATGAAAATATACAATTATGTTGTAGCGTATTCACTAAGATATCGCGAAACGACGGGAATCAGGATAAAACCAACAAGTTTAAGTCTAACTAGCATTTAGGCTAAGTCTAGGTTTATACATAAACCAATTGAGTAGATTTTTGGGCCGTTCGTCACAGCTCGTCAATGTGGTTCCAATTATACAAAGAATTATCATTTATCCGGAAATATTTTCGAAATTTTGGGTACCGACCAATGGGATCCAAAAAATTTAGAAAATTGTTTTGTCATAAAACTGGACAAGTGGATATTTTTTGAACCATTTCGTCGAGCAGAGTCGAATGGTATCACAATTGTTCTTGTATCTTCAAAATTGACCAATTTCGGGCTGGGGTGTATAATCGAAAAACCAAAACCAACAACTAAGTGAAATTCCTCGAACATAAATTTATTACTGTAAAAGAGGAGTTGTTCGACCACTGTTTGGCACCGAGGAAATGAAAGCAAAGGCTGTTTACCCTATACGCTGAACGTAAAATTCCACAGTTATAAATGTTGCGGTGAAAATTTTTACGTGTACGTATTATTACGGTGAATAAAAGTGAAAACATGTTCTAAAATACCATGGATTAAAACATAGAGCTGAATAAAACGCCAGTGCCACTAGTGTTTATTGCCTACTTTTGCTTGGTTCTACCCCCAGCCGGACCTCCGGCTTTCCAATTTTTGTAAAGATCGTGAATAGATAAACAATGTAGACGTATACAGAACGAATGAATGGAACTTTCTTTTAGAATGGAACTTTCAGAAGTCAACAATCTCAGCACGACAGCAGATGTGCCTCCTTAGCTAACAGCCTAAAAATTCGAGTTCAGCACAAACAACTAAGATAATGATAAACCACTAAAGCACAAACCACTAACACAAACCACAAGCTATGATAACTTTCACTTAAGAAAAGCTAAACTCAAACTTTACTTGTAAGTTCTGCCGGCACTTACTTTTCTACAGCTGAACTTATATATATAAATATACTTATGTATAAGTATTGACCTGTATATTTCTTGCATAACAACTATAAATTTCATTTCCTTATATGCTGGGGTTCAAAACTGTGCCATTTAGGTATCATTTGCTGTAGGTGTTTAGTACTGTGAGGCATCATCAAATATGACTAATTATACTAATGCGAAAGGCTACCGCAATACAGAAATTTTAATCGTACAAAATACTTCCGCAAGTAAAGCGTCTGCCACATATTTTACAATTGTTAAGCTTAGGCTTAGACGATATCAACGAAGAATCTATCCATCTTGTCAACTTGGTTTTTTAATAGATTTCAACGCGTCAATTCTGAAATGAACATAAAATTTTTATTCAACAGTTTCGCTGTGTATTTTTCTGAAGACCAATAATGTACACGCATAAACGCGGCAACCGACTTATCAAGACCAAGTGTGTATATGCATATTCGCTGGCAGTATACTATACTAGTAGTAATAGACCCTATCTATGTATACCACCATATTATTACCAACTACCAACAAGTGCTATTGGTGGTGGTTTGTGAACAAGCACATTACCACAAGCACACAAAACAAAACACCGGCTGCTTACACCGCCGAACAGAGACAGAGCGGAAAACGATATGTTTTCTAAAGCGGTTTATGTGTATTATTGTTATATTATGTGTATATGTCAAGTTTTCTTCATTTAACGTACATTGGAACAGCCTTTTATATTATTTATTGGAGTAAGCTTATACTATTGACCACAGTATAGTTTGAAATTTATACTCATACATTCTGACTCTTAAGTTATGGAATAATACCCAGTCTATTGTTTTGGTTAGTGTTATCAGACAATTATAGAATATATATCAAAGCAGGAAACAGTATTGGTTTTTACGCATAATTGTTTCTGGTCAGGTTTTCAAACGTATTTGAAAGCGTCTAAGCAACCAGATGTTCTTCAATATTTACATCATTTGTCTGAATTGAATACATGGGTTCAAGATATGTACGTGATCTATTTGTTAGACATCTTTCAACAACTTGTCTTAGCATTCCAAACTAATTTCAACGCTGCATGATTTGCGAAGTTACTGTAGTGCCTTCCAAGATATAACGGGTGTAGTAAACTAGTCTGAGTTCACAACCGCGTACTAATAATTTTGGTAAGGTTAGTGCTCCATAAAGATTTTGCGTCAAGGGAGGGCCTCGTCAGCAATACAAAATCAAGAGGTTTCGGCGCAAAGCACCGAAATTTGTCAAGATATTCAGACGGAAGTACTGTAAATTTTTACGTTTTCGCACTAGAGAGTAATTTTTTCCAAGAGCACCAATGGAACCCAAAAGTCGATGGTAAGTTGGTGATCTGTCCTCCTCCACGGGCACTCTTCTGGCTGCGCCACTATGAGCCCAAGTATTTTTCATGTATCTAATCTGAATCGCGCATTTGCCGAGTTTTAGATCACTTCTCTGCATTGCAATTTAATCTACTAATCGGAATTTTGATTCTTACATTGTTTAAATTTGCAGTGGTATTCAGTGGCAACGCGTAAATATTGGTGATTGTATTTCGCTGTTGTACTTTCGTTTTAATTTTTAACCCTAACCCTGATCGATTTTACACTGGGCCTTCAGATTCTCCACGTACCAGTAGTTAACCATACTGTCTCATCGTTAACACAAGGCAATGACGCGATAACTATGTTCCACCGAACTGGAATTGTTCGAAATGCATCGTGTATGGCATTCCTGTCACAAACAGACATCCTACAGTTCATCCAACAGCGTAGTTATTTGGTGTTTTGGCTTGCCTATGAGAACTTTGGTTTCTGACCACTCGCTCAACTACAACAACATACTGTAATTCAAGGGCCATTTGAAACAGTCTCTGAGCAGCTAAACTTATCCAGGAAAATTTTATGAGTTGTATTCTGTTCTTAGTACAGCTTTCCATGCGCATGCAGCGCCGTGGTCCTATCAAACCTTGAGGTCGAAGCTTCCGCTGTCCTAAGAAATATACTATATCATTATTTTTCGTCATATTTTGCTCTGGAAGCCGTTGGCTTTATATCTATGCAAACAGTTGTGCATATGTATAGAATATTCATTATGTGAACTATGTTAGTCATCGGTGATGTCTGTTGGCAGGGGCCTAGGCTTCGTAAAGGGTATCCTAGTGCGAATATAACATCTGTATCATTGTATGACTATTTCAAGAGTTATCAGATCATAGGGCGTAGGAAGAACGTGGTCGTAACTTCGTCTTTTTAGATACAAACTGCAATACTCTTAACTACCCTACATAGAATATGTTGGAATAATCAAGTTGCAAAATGCATAGAAGACATATTTGTTTATCGCATATCGCACTGTCTGGTCGATTATTCGAGGCAATCCAAACTTGTTCACGCCACAAAAATACGTTGAGACGCTACGAATTCAAATTTCATATATCTTTTAACTATATCATTTTATGTTAATATTTTGTTAATATTTATGTTTTGTTTCACATTCAGCAAAGGCTTCCAACAAGGGCATCGCAAGCTCTTCAAAATTAGAGAGGCCGGTTGTTTACATCCATTTTGTGTAACCCCATCAATTGATTTTTCACACCTGTGAGTAAAAAGTGGGAGAGACCGCCTCTTTGCCTAATCTTGTGACGCACTGGATACCAAGCTGCTTTATGGTCCAAATTTGTACTCTTTACACACGTCTTGCACATAATGGCGTTTGCATTGCTAGTATTCTCCTTCGATCGCATTAACTGGTTTATCTATGTTCAAGATAGATCCGCGTTCTTCTCGTAAAATCTTAGTGGCAGGGCATATGTTGTAATGTTCTTTTCGTATTTTTGAATGGTTTGCTGCAAAATATATATTTCCAGAGCGTTCCCTGGTGTAAATACACTGGTGTTTACTGGTGTACAAGTTCGTACGGATGACATACATATGAAGACAGGGATCTATGGGGTGCCGGGAGACGCCCGTCCCGAAATTGTGTTCGCCTCCTTTGGGCAGAGTTGAAAACTACGAACCTGGTATTCTTAAACTGCAGAGAGGCCTTTCATGTAAATAACAACTTGAAAAACTCCTTTAGAAAGCGGTTTTTCTGCTTTAGTGTTTCTAAATTAATAATATTTTCAATTCCATAGATCATGGCATTCATGCCAGTTTTACAACCGAAGCCATTGTGTTGCAGATGCTACAAAATATAAATGGATGAACCTATTCGTAAGATTTGATCAAACGCAAAACATAAAACCATGTATATATGTTATGTGACAACAATTATTATTCTACCAGTTCTATCTAACGTCGTTCGCTTTTGATAAAACGAAAATGACACAGTAAACGCGCGTTGAGAGCGGACGGGACGAATTATTTCGCAATGTTATGGAAATGTTATACATGCAATGATAAAATATACGCGGTTATGTGTGTTGCAGCAGTTTGGCGTTGGTTTTGCGATCGCGCAATATAATCACGACAAAAATAAAACTTTAGTATTGTAAAGTTGATGGGTTGTTATTTGTATGAATAATATGTTGTTTGTAAATGCTTATACTGTGACATTGACAATACTCTATATATAACAGTTT
>JASANE010001907.1:0-34760 GCA_030248225.1 Trileptium ribeirensis
AATAACGAAGCAACTAACGTTACTCGGAGAGAGATCAATTTTATTTTTGTCTTTTACCGCTGACCATTGGTCAGGCAAAATATTATTCGCTTCTCAAGAAACCAAATGTTGTTTATTCATATGGCCAGTGTCTGGAGAATAAGATTCGGTAGAATCAATTTTATTTTCGTCTTTTACCGCTGACCAATGGTCGGGCAAATATTATTGTTTTTAATAAACGAAATGTCGTTTATTCATATGGCCAGTGTCTGGAGAATAAGATTCGGTAGAATCAATTTTATTTTCGTCTTTTACCGCTGACCAATGGTCGGGCAAATATTATTGTTTTATAAACGAAATGTCGTTTATTCATATGGCCAGTGTCTGGAGAAAGCAAGATTTGGTAGAATCAATTTTATTTTCGCTCTTTTACCGCTGACCAATGGTCTGGCAAATATTATTGTTTTATAAACGAAATGTCCATTCATATGGCCAGTGTTCTGAAAATAAGATCCGGTAGAATCAATTTTATTTTCGTCTTTTACCGCTGACCAATGGTCGGGCAAATATTATTGTTTTAATAAACGAAATGTCGTTTATTCATATGGCCAGTGTCTGGAGAATATGATTCGGTAGAATCAATTTTATTTTCGTCTTTTACCGCTGACCAATGGTCGGGCAAATATTATTGTTTTATAAACGAAATGTCGTTTATTCATATGGCCAGTGTCTGGAGAATAAGAGACTCTAGAATCAATTTTATTTTCGTTTTTGACCGCTGAGCATTGGTTGGTCAATTTGTTTTTTAATCGATATGTCGTTTATTCATATGGCCAGTGTCTGGAGAATAAGATTCGGTAGAATCAATTTTATTTTCGTCTTTTACCGCTGACCAATGGTCGGGCAAATATTATTGTTTTATAAACGAAATGTCGTTTATTCATATGGCCAGTGTCTGGAGAATAAGATTCGGTAGAATCAATTTTATTTTCGTCTTTTACCGCTGACCAATGGTCGGGCAAATATTATTGTTTTATAAACGAAATGTCGTTTATTCATATGGCCAGTGTCTGGAGAATAAGATTCGGTAGAATCAATTTTATTTTTTTCGTCTTTTACCGCTGACCAATGGTCGGGCAAATATTATTGTTTTATAAACGAAATGTCGTTTATTCATATGGCCAGTGTCTGGAGAATAAGATTCGGTAGAATCAATTTTATTTTCGTCTTTTACCGCTGACCAATGGTCGGGCAAATATTATTGTTTTATAAACGAAATGTCGTTTATTCATATGGCCAGTGTCTGGAGAATAAGATTCGGTAGAATCAATTTTATTTTCGTCTTTTACCGCTGACCAATGGTCGGGCAAATATTATTGTTTTATAAACGAAATGTCGTTTATTCATATGGCCAGTGTCTGGAGAATAATATTCGGTAGAATCAATTTTATTTCCGTCTTTTACCGCTGACCAATGGTCGGCCAAATATTATTGTTTTATAAACGAAATGTCGTTTATTCATATGGCCAATGTGTTTAGGAGAATCAGATTCGGTAGAATCAATTTTATTTTCGTCTTTTATCGCTGACCAATGGTCGAGCAAATATTATTGTTTTTATAAACAAAATGTCGTTTATTCATATGGCCAGTGTCGGAGAATAAGATTCGGTAGAATCAATTATATTTTCGTCTTTTACCGCTGACCAATGGTCGGGCAAATATTATTGTTTTATAAACGAAATGTCGTTTATTCATATGGCCAGTGTCTGGAGAATAAGATTCGGTAGAATCAATTTTATTTTCGTCTTTTACCGCTGACCAATGGTCGGGCAAATATTATTGTTTTATAAACGAAATGTCGTTTATTCATATGGCCAGTGTATGTAGAAGAAGATTCGGTAGAATCAATTTTATTTTCGTCTTTTACCGCTGACCAATGGTCGGGCAAATATTATTGTTTTATAAACGAAATGTCGTTTATTCATATGGCCAGTGTCTGGAGAATAAGATTCGGTAGAATCAATTTTATTTTCGTCTTTTACCGCTGACCAATGGTCGGGCAAATATTATTGTTTTATAAACGAAATGTCGTTTATTCATATGGCCAGTGTCTGGAGAATAAGATTCGGTAGAATCAATTTTATTTTCGTCTTTTACCGCTGACCAATGGTCGGGCAAATATTATTGTTTTATAAACGAAATGTCGTTTATTTCTATGGCCGTCAGCCTTAAATACTTTTCCAGAGGGACATAAACACTTCTTTTGATAGCATGTTTGTACGTACAATATATACTTGGTTTTAAATCTTTTATGCACACAATATGTATCTGTTCACATATCTATGTATATACTCGATTTTTAAGTTTTAAAAATTTCGGAAAATGTTCATCTTAGGGACGAAGCTTATATGGGTAGACTGGGGATATAAAAGACCAAGGCTCAATGCAGCGTCTTAACAAGTTTGGTAGCTTTATTTTGCAGGGATTGTCGCCGTTTAGCGCGTCTTTCGTTTAGTTTTTATGGTTTTCGCCCTGGCGAGTGTTTCCTCATGGAGCATACAGGAAAGCCTCGCCCGCTTGTGTTGAGTTTGGATATCTACACGGGCATGTGCGTACCTTCATGGGTACAAGGGCTATCCTTACGAGCGCTGGGGTGCCGGGTTCATCCCCGTAAATGCTTCGAAGCCGGAGAACGTTAAAATGTTAGTAATACTCGCTGCTACATTCGAACTTTGAAATGGTTTTCCCTCTGTTTTCAACCAGTTCTTCGACCCGGCGGGTATATTTCATGAAGACTGTGACATGCGCCCGTCTGGGAGTATTACGTTTTTTATATTATCTATTTGGGTTAGTGCTACGGAAGAGATTAAATGGCAGTCTATGCCAAGTGTCAAAATTTAAGTACCAAAGAAGAACTAAAATCTTGGAGCCAATTGCGATTCACGTCTTAAAAAAAGTAGAATTCTAATTAATCAAGATTAATAATAGCTGCAGCCTGCATGAAACTTCGAGGTTATGCCTTTGTGAGACTTTCCGTCGATTGAGAACAGGTGTCTGAAATCCCTCGACCTGCGTTCTCACGCCGCGCGGCGGTGGGGTGCCATTGTAGAATGAACTCCCTTTTCGCTATTCCTGATACAGGGTGACTTGTGGACAATTTAATTTGTACACACATAAATTGTGTAACAATTTGCACTATTGTTACCAATTTAGACCAATTGTTTTTCCTCATTTTTATTAAAATTTTGCGTGTGTGTTCGGCCGGCGACGGAGTCTTCAGAGAGAGAGGGATGAGATAGATTGGACTGCAGGGTGATGCGCCTTATTCGTAGGAAGACGGGGTAACCCCGTATCCTCCCATCGACGTGCATTCATGAGAAGATGTTTTGAGCGCAATAGCTCATGTATGTCTCCCAAGGACGTCCACTGTTTGGCGTGAAATCTGGCAACCTAGAACTTTATGTGGTTTGCCCGAGGTTATATTCGGACGCTGAAGCTATAGATGTATCGGGACTGCATCTTCTGTTTACTAAATTACCTTTGCTGTCATATATGCTTAAGTCCAAGGTCCCACGTGGTGTAGGTGTCCTTGAGGGTAGGAAATTGGGAAGGCTTACGTCTGCCCTCCCTGGTGTGGTCAGCTGTTCAGCGGGGTCGTGAGGATGCAGTTTTTTTGACGCATTGCTCGGCAAGTAGAACTGATCATATGGCTTTTGAGCTCCACAGCCCCATCCCCTAGATCATGTAAACTCATTGTGTCATTGTGTTTTGCACCAATAATTGTTTATAGACATGTTTTATAAAGTTTATGCTGAATTTTTAGGCTGTTTTAAGCAATTAACACACATAAACATATCGTCATATTAGTGACCACCACTCACTCTGAAGGTCTGCATTTTGACATGTCATAACTTCCCAACGAATGGACGTAGAGCTCTGTTCATTGGAGCGTTCTAGTCAGCAAATTAAAGGGAAACTACCTGAATTCTAACATCAGCGACGTATTTTGACGTGTTTGGGCACTTCGTGCCCTCGTGAAATATAGAAAAAATTTAAGACATACCCCGTACGTCAAACGGCTATGACGTACCTTGTACGTCAGCGATCACAATGTGCTTCACCATAGGTAGTAAGAAGATCATGACGTATGGGGTACGTCATCACCAATAACGTACGTCGTACGTCATTGGTGATACATAAAGTTTTAAATACATTTTTTATGTTTCAGATTTTATTAAAATATGGCTGGTAAGCGTAAATTTTACGTCATGGCTGATAATATTGATAAATGTGATGGCGACAGTGACCAAGATGATTCAATCTACAATCCTATAGATAACAGTAGATGCATATGAAACTTCAGAAGAAGGTGGTGATGATAATAATCGTGATGAAGGTCTTGTTTCGCATAGTAAAGAAATTTTTGAGGCCCATGACGAGTATTTGCTCCGGCAGGAGGTTGAACATGATGTATAGCGTGTATGGGATAGTGATGAATCAAAGTGCCAAACCGCATTGATTTTAACAAGCAGCCTGGCTTTCTCGTCGATATCCAAACGATACTGATTGTGCATACTTTTTTGGGCTTATTTTTACTGATCGGCTGATTGAAACAATTGTGAAACAGACAAATGTGCGTGCCGATTCGAAAATAAAGTTAGATTTCCATACTATTTTATTAGGTTTTATGGTATTGTACAAGACAAAATTTGGTGACGGCGGCAGTGAACCGTGATAATTATTGAAACAGCCATTTTGCCATATCTGCTGCAAGCAAGGTTGTATGTATTGTAGAAGGTAGCGGCCGACAACGAGACGAGCCAGGATCAACCGCTGCTTACCTGTTTCTGAAGAAGAAATCCATAGGGACGTTTCAGTCGTTCTCATAATGGGTTTGTGCACCATCAATGACGTCCCAGATAATTGGAAGGGAAAATCGGTATGCTTCAATTCTGCGATTTGCGAGGCAATATCGTTCGATCGGTACTGCCTCATCACAACAATGTTTCAATTCAATGCGAGCGCAACTGATCAAAACGATCGAAACCAGAAGGTCCTACCACTTTTGAAAAGTTTTCTACAGACAATATCCAGTGTGTGGCTGCCAACATGCGAACTGTCACTTGATTAGTCTATGTGTGTATTTCGCGGCACTATATTCTTTCGTCAGTATATAAAAGGCAAAATACACAAGTATGGATACAATTATATTAGCTCAACCAGCCCAATGGCCTCTGTCTTTATCCCTGGCTATGTACAGGGAAACAGGATGAAATTAGTGGACTTGGGCATGTCGAGAAATTGTGAAAAAACTTCTAGATGAAGCGGACAAGTTTGACAATGGTCATGTTGTTTACACATACAATTACTATGCAGGTATTCCACTGGCTGATCATCTGTTATCCCGAGGTACTAACATGGATGGAACGCTTTTAGGAAATCGGAAGCATGTGCCTAAAGATATAGCACATGCTAATTTGAAAGCAGGGAAAAAAAAGGGACAAACAAAAGGAAAAAAGAAAACAAGACAAAACACCAACAACACAACCACACAAAAACAACAAAGAAAAGCCAGAACAACAAAAACAAAAAAAAAAAAACAACGAGAAAAACGAAAAAACCCCCATGATATTGGTGACAAAAATATAAGTCTGAAAATTTTTTGCCAACATTGTCAAAAATACTATGGCGATAGCTTGCGCCTACTCGCATCACGCGTGCCGGTGATCAAACGACGTTCGGAGTCGCAGCCAATAGTGCGCGTGTCATTCCCGCATGGTGATCAGGCTACCACTTCAAGGAAAGTGCATATTCCTGAATTGATTCCTGCAACTACCGAGCGAATAAATCATCAGAAACGATGCAAACTCTGTTATGGGAATTCAAAGCGACGTGATTCGCGATATTATTGCCCTCTTTGTCATGGGCAACCTGGACTTTGTTTCGGGGATTGCTTCGTCATTTATCATCACAGCTGAATCCAGCAGCTTGAAGATGACATCTGAATCTTAACAGTTGAAAATACATTGCTTATGCAGGAGCAAAATTGGCTAAACACTAGATAAAAACGGAACTTCGTCCTTTATATTTTTTACTTCATTAAAGAAACACAAAATGCTGTAGTGCCTTATGACGTACAACGTAGGTCATTGCTGTATGTAAGGCTTCTGTTCGCTAAAGTCCACTGCTCACGCATAGAGATATTTGCAATGATTACCCAAATAATACCTGTATATGTTCAATAGATTGTGACCTGCGTCGTACGTCGTGATCGCTTCAGAAAATGCAGCATGACGTACGAGGTAAGTAATAATCATTTTCAGCTAAAACACATAACGCACGTCGTACGTCACGTACACTTAATGGGTTAAGGTCAGTTTTCGCAAGCATTCTTGTGGTGCCACATAGTACTCTTCATCATGTTGAAAGTTTTGTGGATAATTCGAAACATAGTATACACACTTTCGAGTGGGGTGTTGCTAAATTCGGTCTTTAGGAGAAAATGACAGAACAATCATGAGCTTACCGCCATGCTTTTACATGCTCAAGTTTGGAGGTTCTACTGGGTAGGTCGCAGTGGGTCAGTCTTCGGTCAATCAACATGTGGGCTAGTCGGAAAGCCGTGTTGTCCGCGCATTCGTGGGGGGATCGAGTTGGCGTGTGGGAGAGGGGTGGGACAGAATGTAAAATTGCAACAAGTTTGCTGTAATTTTGCTTAAATCTCACCATTTTTGGTAATTTTATCTAATTTTTCTCAGAATGTTTTCAATCTTTCGTGAATTTGATCTTAGTTTCCCAAATTTTTCCCAGTTTCAGCAACTACGGGTTTGTAGGATTAGGACACCTGCCAAGAAGTGATCTGTGCTTCGTACAGAGGAGAGTTCGAAGCCTCAGGGTAAACCACTACCCTCTTATGAGTATGTATGGCTATGTCATGTTCTTCATTCTGGCGTTAGGAGACTATCAATTTAGCTTAAGCCGATTTCAACTATTTTAGAGCTCCGAACGCATTCAAACGATTGATGGCGATGTGGATTTAATAAATGTTGTTTAGACTGCAACTATTACTGCATATTTATTTTTGCTTTGTAAGGAGAAAGACGGGCCCTTGCTTCTAAAGACATCTAAACGTGGATTCACAATCATCATTGCGTAGGACGAAGCACTTTTTAATAAAAGCCGGACTTGGGTCGTCCAGCTGTCGCTACCTGTCACGGCAGTGATTTATTGAGTCAAGGTTTACTTGCCACAATTTTAAAGGACCCTTGGTTGTTAAAAATAGCGTACGTCCACGGAAGCATTTGATACGTGAAATTCAGACATGCATTCACATTTACAACGTTGTATGACTCTACAAGGAGCGTGTCCTGTGCGGGATTTCGTCTTAATTATAAATATTATGGTATTGTTATTAATTGTTATATCGTATTCAGCGATTTTGCATCGCCTTATAAATGCCTTATTATTATTATTATTAATATTGTGTTAGCCCTAAGCAGAGATACTTAAAAATGTCTTAGGTGCCCTTGACATACCTACAAAAACTGACAAAAACCCTTGACATACATTAACATTGACATCATATTTAAACACATGGAGAAATGGTGACACGCATGTATAATTTTATTTTAATGCTTGTTACTTGTCAGCGAATTCATTTGGACCGAAATTTGAAGGAGACAAACGAAACTGTGGGGCACAGCATTAAAGTTACAGTACTATACCCTACTTAGTTTCAGTTTCCATCTTTTGATGTGGGACCGATACAGAACCCTGTAATTTCCAAGCAGTGATTCACCTGTTGGCGTAGCAATTGCTGCAATTGTCTATAATTTGATCTTAACAAATTGATATTTACAACTTTAGAGTTTACGTGGGTTAATACTGCAAAAACATGGGTGCTTTACTAAATACTCTACGCATCTAGGACGTAACAATTGCTGGAATCGTAAATTAATTTGATTACTTTACAGCAGTTAGGCAATATTATACTAAATATGATACTAAATAAATTTCTGTGTATGTGCACAATTGCGAGGCTCCACCGCATTTGCGACAACAAATAGCCTAACGATACTGTAATATCTCCATGGCAACGTAGCTAGCGTCATCCAATGAGCATTGAAAAACTGAATTGTGCAGCCAATCATACATATTTATTTTATAACTTTAGCCAGTAAACGCTCGAATTAATACATTGTCTTTGTTTTGTGTTTCAAGCTTCTCATAGTGAACCTCACGCGGAATTAGCTAATAATATTGTTATTGTCACTCTGGTCTTATCACATTACCGTTCTGCTATTGATTTTGGTTTTCGAAGCTCAAGTTAAGGTAAGCTGAAGCTGTTTTTGAAAGCATTTTTATAAAACTGAATATTGGAAGGTTGATTGCGTTTATTTCATAATGTTTGACTAATCTGTAGCGATAAAAACAAGTTATGTTTTATCATTCAAATAACAATTTTAAATTAGGCGCGTTTCGAAAACTCATTTGTAGTTTAGTTCTTTTGCTTTCCTTCGGAATTTAAATTTTAGGGCGAGCAGACAAGTAGTCACGCTGTTCCTCAGGTAAGGGAGGTGGACCAAGCCCATTTCAAGATTTGCAAAGTTTGAAACTGTAAAATACTCTTACGTTATATCTAGAAACACTGCATAAGTGAACCTCTTCATACTAACGTGTTATTAACATTCTGTCACCGCCAGCCAATAATTCATCGGTTATCGAACGTGTTTTTCACCTTAATTATATATCAACGGACGAACACTAACCTGACGAGCAGCTGGCTATATATCTTAACTGTGCGTGCTGAAGACACGGGTCTCCGTTTGCACATAACAAGTTTTGCTCATCCAATTTTTGAACCACCTTCATAACTTTACTTTACGTTTATTTTTAAGCAATCTATTTTTGTGGGTACGGAACTTTCAGTTTTTGACCATTTAGGTTCAATGTGTGGGAATATGCATGGCGCTAACTAATATTCTAAAATACTACTCCAACGTGAGGCAATTTATATTATTCCAAAATACTACTCCAACGTGCGGCAATTTATATAGTGCAAATTTATCTGAAACTTCAGTCTTTAATTAGGTTTATAGCAAACACCAAGTTGAAGCCTAACAACGAACTTCCTGAAAAAAATGAGAGCTGAAATTGTCCGAGCTCGGAATAGCACTTTTCTAACCTGTGTATATACAAATATATAAGGCACATCTAAGAGGTAAAGTCATACCTTTTTGTTCTTAATCTTAAAATATTCTATTTTTGTCTGTTATAAAATACAAGGCAGTGTTATGCGAACTTTGCCTAGCAGACCGCGTTATTTTTCGGGCCATATGAACTCGTTTTAGAAAGCATTCGGGATCTGGTATTTGGCTTTCATACCGTTGGTTAAGTTTACAGCGACAAATTTCATGATTGAATGCTGGCATGGAAATGCATTAGGGGCTGTAAGATACATACTGGGTTCTCTTCGCTGAGAATTTTGCCGGAGTGCATCAACCGCCGCACCCCACCAAACCCCGGGCGGAGTCTAAAAATTTGCCAGATGGCACGAACCGGGTGTGCACTTAAAAGTGCCAGCCCCGTCAATTTGGAGATCCCAGAAATATAAATACCTATAATAAATTGAAATCGGAAAGGTGGCGAGTCTCGTCACATTTGATTGTTTTTAAATTTCAGTTGAAATGGAGAAACGTGTGTAGTAATTGCACTTTATCTAAGTGACCTAAACGTAAGAATTCAGTGCCCTAACTAATGGGGTGGCCATCAAACTTCTTTTTTAAAGAATTCCAGGCATCCATGCACGTAGCGCAAAATTGTTTTTCATAGTATCGGTGTTAAATATCTCATAATTAGTTTTAGACTGGCATGGTGTTCATTCATTATGGAACATCTTAAAATGTTTCGTACGTTAGATTCATTGTTAAGACATTTAAAGGTCATTGCCAAATCAGATATTAAACGCTGGAGTTCGAACGTTTCTAAATTTAACATGCGTAGACGGTATCGCAAGCAACATCTGATTACACACTCGCAACATTGCCACATCTACACATGCGAAATCACAAACACAACTTTGCATTGCCGAAATTTACCGGAACCGGAACCATTCATTTAAACCGGATCGGAACCATTCATTTAAACCGGATCCGGAACCGGAACCTGGTCTTCGAAACTTATATATAATAAAACGTATGAACAAAGAAATGAAGGTACGTGCAGTGGATTTGAAATGTAATAAAAACAACTTTTACATTAAACTTGCGATGGCATTATTGTCTCTCTGGAACTTTGACTAGTCTGAGAAAGCTAATAATTTTATATATAACTAATATGATTTTTTGGACCCCCAGAGCATAAATGCCTTTCACTATGCAGCCTTGTGTACATTGCGTTAGACTGAATATGCCTGTAACTAAACATGCTTGTATGCACCGTACACTAAACAGTTTTCGCTTTTTTCCGATCACCTACCTTTACTACATATACCTCTTTCCGTAAGCAACTTGCAATTATTGGTTTATACTAGTGCTAGTGCTATAGACGCGTGGAATTCATTACCTAAGTTTATTGGGAGCAAACCTCTTATAGACGCCCCTAGCACTAAAGTGTTTAAAAACGGTTTGAAAGAAGATAATCTAACATCGTTCTTATATTATGCTATAATCAGCTGTAAGAGGACCCCTTGCTGATTTTTTATTTAATTGTATACCCTTTTCTTATAATGTATTCACTGGGAATTAATATACCATTTGTTCTGCCTAACAAACACATCTGCAGACAGTTTGGGGTGTATTTTTGAATAAATTTTTATTGTTATATGGCTCTAAAAGAAAATTTGGGAAGGTATATATACGCTATACTTATCTGATTAGTGGTTTCTGATTTCTAATTGCAAAGTTTACAATCGCACTGGCTGGGGCTTGACGGAATTTAATTTAGCCAAGCTTATAGCTAAGTACTTCTAAATAATTCATACTCTGTTACCGAGTTAGACAGGTTTAATTGTAATATAGTTCGCAGACTTCTGAATGTGTAACATAGCTGTTACAAGTTGGCTTTATTTTGTTAACAAACGCCTGCAAGGTTACGATGAAAAATTCGTACTGACATCATGTGTCCTACTTGGGTTTCACAGGGTAATTTTATTGAATTAATCGTTTCCTTTGTTTGGTCTTACCGGATCTTGATCATTGTGTATATATTACATATGTCTGGGCCACAGATGAAGCAAAAATGTCGACAAAACTTTTAAACCTGAATGCCGGTTCTGGCATGGTTTTTGCCTTTTGCCGGTACCGCAACCGGAACACGAATTTCGCCGGAACCAGAACCTTAATTCCGGCCACTCCCTGGTATAATACTACAATAATTATAATAATTATTGGGTGTTGTAGTCAAAACCATCGTTAGGTACATACGTGTGTTTTTCTCAATAGTCAACTCATTGAATAAATATATACCTAATAAATATATACAACAACAACAACAAAACAACAAGATTTTATTTAAAGAATGTACACATATAGCATACAGTAATTAAATAAAAATAAATCAGACAGGGTTTAATCCTCTTATATCTGATTAAAGGTTTCTGTCGTAATGTAAAAAATGGTCTAGGTTGACTTTTTTTAATAACGATTTAAACGTATTAAGTGTATTATTTTTAATAACGATACCTAATTGTTTTAGGAAAATTGGATAATTTTAAAATTTTGCTCTGTAAATCGAAGTGCATAATTAGATCTTTCATTAGTAACGCAACTACCGAATAAATAAATAACACGATTTTCGCCGGAACCAGAACCGGAATTCCGGTCACTCCCTGGTATACTACTACAATAATTATTGGGTGTTGTAGTCGAAACCATCAAGATGAAAAATTCGTGCAAATTTTGCTCTGTAAATCGAAGTGTACAATTACATCTTTATTAGTAACGCAACTACAGAATAAATAAAAATAACACGATTTTCGCCGGAACCAGAACCGGAATTCCGGTCGCTCCCTGGTATACTACTACAATAATTATTGGGTGTTGTAGTCAAAACCATCGTTAGGTACGTGCGTTTTTCTCGATAGTAGCCAACTACTTGAATAAATATATATTTGTTTTTAGGAAAATTGGATACTTCTAAAATTTTGCTCTGTAAATCGAAGTGCATAATTACATCTTCATTAGTAACGCAACTACCGAATAAGTAAGTACCTGAAATACATAATTATACTGAGCTCTTTTGCCAGGGGGCATTTTTCATGAGAAAACGGTTAAAAATCGTTGCCAAAATGATTTTGATGGAGAGAAAAGCGATTTTGAAGCAAATTTTAACAAAATTTGCGAAATTTTTGGCTTCGGAACGCATTTTTAGTACAAATTTTATGTACTTTGGACCGATTGGAAACAAAAAAATTTTCGAAGGCCCGGTGAACCGGGGGAGCTCAATATTTTGCCAGGGGCCCACACCCCCAATTTGGAGAGCCCAGTTATAAATTCATAATCCTAGTTCTCTCTACGGACTCTCATGAACCGGTTGAGGCACAAAATGTTGACCCCCTCAGAAGATGGCAACATTAAATGTGATACAACTTAAAAAATGAACGTTTTTTGAGTAGTTTCGGGGCTAAAATCAAAAGGAATACTATAAAAATTAACTTTTTGAGCATTTTTGGTGTTACACATAAAAATTGCGAAAGCTGTAAAATGAACGTTTTTCGAGTGTGTTGTTGGGGCTAGAAATTGAGTTTGGGAGGGGGTGGCATCAAAATTTTAGGGGGAGCCGAAAAGCGTGGGGGTGCCCCCTGTTTGGAAAAGCCAGCGATCTGTCTCTTCTGTGCTGCATTGATTGATTTTAACGCCTGCTATCATTATTATAATGGCTGTAGGGTTGTAAATGCTTTATCGCCCTGTGTGTCATTGACTTTTCGTGTCGTGGTTAGAGACAGTGTTTTGGCACCTGGTTTATTGAAACTGAGCGGAATTCTTGATATGTGACATTTAACTGCAAACATTTTTGTCTGTGATATTTCCAGTTGGCCATATATATATCATGGCATTTGTAATTCTTATTGTGTATATAATCTACTCTTGTGTAATGTTAGCTATGGATATTAAAATCCAGGTACATGACGACGACGTGTGAGTTTGATATTTTGACGCTGGCTTCTCCATTTGCTGAGAATTTTTGCCAGGTGGCTTAAATCGGGTGGCCCCTGGCTCGGAACTATTCGGGGGCGATGAATTTTGCCAGGGTCTTGAACTTGGGGGTCAATATTTAATATTTTTCTCAGCGAAACACGCAACAATGTTATTAAATAGGCTCAGAAGCTGTGCAAAAACGTTTTATTGAGGTTAAATGAAACATTGCAACCATGTTTTGCCGAAATTAGTCATTTTCCTATGTCATCAGGGGTGTTCTTACCGGGGGAAGCCAAAAATTTTGCCAGGGCACTCCCCGCCACTTTGAGAAGCCAGGGGCTTTCAGCCGACATAATATTTTTAAATTAAAATGTGCCGTTACACACTTCGCAGCTTATATTCTACCCAAGTTTTTCCATTTTAACACCAAAATAGTCGTGTTTTAGAATTATCATCTAGAAATAGTATTATGCAGTTGTCGAAAAACAATACGTTTTATGCTGACTTCATTATTCGCCGTAAATTTTGTTAAGGACATGAGCCATTGCCGCGGGTTTTGTCAGTGGTCATGAACCATTGGCGCGGGTTTTATCAGGAGTCATGAACCATTGGCGCGGGTTTTATCAGGAGTCGAACCATTGGCGCGGGTTTCGTCAAGGGTCATGAGGCTAAATGCTTACCGAAACGGGGGGGCTACGAAGGGAATATGCGAAGTCCACAACCGTAAAATACTCAGGCCCTTCTCACGATCACATAATGTTGTCTCTAAGCCTGACTCTCTTGTTAACCTGGGCGTACATTTTTTTGTGCTACCGTGTTCATGTCAAGTTTGCCCCCTCTGTTACAGGAGGAGAACATGATATGATGCCTTCGAAATTTTCAGACAAATGTTTTTGCGCAAAACGCTAAACTAGTTGATAAATAGTATCTAAAATGGTGCAAGCGGCACGAACCAGGTGCACGCGTCTTTTCGAGTTATACCAAAAATGCCAGCGAAAGCTCTCTTCCACCCATCTTGGTAGAAAAAGCCAGTTTCGCTGCTAGGGTGAGTCGGTGTGAAATCTGCCTATGAGATATTAAGTTGGTTGAAAGCTGATTAGTCAGTTTTACAAGTTGCATGTTTTAATTAGATGAGAAATACAGGGCACTAGCGTAAAATGATAAATAAGACTATAACAAGTTTAATGTATTGATGGTATTTTGCTACTTTTCTGGAAACTTGAGGCTGGCACAGTACATTTTGGGATTTCAGAATTGAAAGGATTTGCTATTTTTAATTTTTTTGTGCTTTTAGGTTTTTAGCTACAGCCAGATATATACCATCAATAAAGCTTCACGTAGCTTAAAATATTTATATATGCATAAGTTCAGTGTAAAGGCATTGTAAGGGTCGGTCGCCTCGGAGTAGGCTCTTGCTCCGTTTGTTATCGTTGTGTGGTACACTGCTATATATATAAACCTAGAGTGTGATTAATTTCAGCAAAATATTCAGCAACCATGGCAGCCGAACGCAAAGCAGTGATCAAAAATGCAGATATGTCGGAAGAAATGCAACAAGATGCGATTGAATGTGCCACTCAAGCATTGGAGAAGTATAACATTGAAAAGGTATGTATTGTTTGATGGCTTCTTTACATTTATCCAAAAGCTAAACTTTCCACTGCTTATAATTTTGATTCAAATATAGATATATATTACACATACATATCACGGAATAACCGGAACGGTCGTTTTAAGTGGGATCCGGAACCTGGTCTTCAAAATTTATATGTAGTAAAACAGATGAAAGAATAAGTAAAGGTATAGTGGATTTAAAATGCATTAAAAATAACTTTTACCTTAAAATTAATGTATTGCGATGGCATTATTGCCTTTCTCAAACTTTAAAGAGACTGAGGAAGCTAATAATGTTTATTTATCGATCAAATATCAATAAGTTTTTGGACATCCAGAGCGAAGAATGCCTTCCACTATACACCATTGCGTATACTGCGTCAAATTGAATATGCTTACAACGCTTGGAGCGTAGAATACACACTTTCGCTCTGTCTCCAGTCGCCTCTGTTTCCTACAAATAGGTTTGTTACATGTTCTTCTGTACGTTGCACACGGCAACTTGCTTAGTTAATCTTTTTCTTTTGCTTGGTTGTGTTGGAGCGTGATATTGTATAATATATACCAGGGAGTAAACGGAATTCCGGTTCCGGCGAAAATCGTGTTCCGGTTGCGGTTCCGGCAAAGGGCAAAAACCATACCGGAAAAGGAATTCTGGTTTAAAATTTTGTTTGAAATTTTCCACGTTTTTTGCTTCATCCTGTAATCCAAACATATGTAATATATATTATACAATGATCAAGCTCCAATACAACCAAGCAAAAGAAAAGATTAACTAACCAATTTGCCGTGTGAAACGTAAGTAGGCACATAATTTGAGCAGGAATTTTTCATAATAACCTGCAGGAGTTTGTTAAATCGAAGCCAGGTCGATGCTTGTAGCAGCTATTTCACACATTCAGAAGTCTGCGGGGTACGTTCGAATTATACCGGTCCAACTCGGTAACAGAGTATGGCTTACGTAGAAGTACTTAGCGTATGCTTGGCTAACATAAATTGCGTCAAGCACCAGACGGTGCGCTTTAAACTTTGTAAATCAGGTGAAATTGAAGTAAAGTAACGTTATCTGCAACGCAAGCAGAACCTGCTTCCTTGGCAATGAACTGTATTTATTGAAACTGTACGAGCAGCATCACAGTGTGTCTCATTTATAGCATTCTGATTAGAAAGTTATCATCTAACTGACTGACGGGCACTGTTTGTCCAACGCTAGCCTAAACAGTGTCTCGGACCACTGATCAGAAAATTACCTTCTATCTATTATTTTCTCTTAGAATCATATAAACCAATAATTTTAGGTTTCCTACAGAACATGCAACAAACGTATGTGTAGTAAAGGGAGGCGACTGGAAACAGAGCGAAAGTGTGTATTCTACGCTCCAAGCTTTGTAGGCACATTCGGTTTGACGCAGTATACGTAATGGTGTATAGTGGAAGACATTTTTTGCTCTGAATGTCCAAAAACCGACATATTTGATCGATAAATAAACATTATTAGCTTCCTCAGTCTCTTTAAAGTTTCAGAAAGGCAGTAATACCATCGCAATACATTAAGTTTAATGTAAAAGTTATTTTTAATGCATTTTAAATCCACCATACCTTCATTTCTTCCATCATCTGTTTTACTATATATAAATTTCGAAGACCAGGTTCCGGATCCGGTTTAAACGGACGGTTTCGGTTGCTGGTTCCGGTTCCGGTTATGCCCTGGTATATACGTACCGGGCTCTCCAAATTGGGTGGGGCCTGGCATTTTTCGGTGCCCCCTGGTTCAGAACAGGTGCTCCCTGGCAAAATTTTCAGCGAATGGAGAGCCCAGATATATATATTACATATGTTTGGATCACAGATGAAGCAAAAAGTGTGGAAAACTTCAAACAAAATTTTTAAACCGGAACGGTTCCAGTATGGTTTTTGCCCTTTGCCGGAATGGGAATTCCGGTTACTCCCGGATATGTATCAGGGAGTAACCGGAATTCCGGTTTATAAATTGTACTAACAAATATAAATTGTGTCAAGCACCAGCCAGTGCGCTTGTAAACTTAATAAATCAGTCTAAATTGAAGTAAACTAACCGCAACCGGAACACGATTTTCGTCGGAATCGGAATTCCGGTTACTCCCTGATATATATCAGGTAGTAACCGGAATTCCGGTTTATAAATTGTACTAACTAACATGTGTCAATTGTGTCAAGCGCCAGCCAGTGCGCTTGTAAACTTAATAAATCCGTCTAAATTGAAGTAAACTAACGTTTTCTGTAACGTAGCTAGAAACAGATTTCTTGTCAATGAACTGTATTTATTGAAAGTGTGCGAGCAGCATCACAGTTTGTCTCATTTAATTATTAGATTCCTCAGTCTCTTTTATAAATTTCGAAGACCATGTTCCGGTTCCGGTAAATTTCTGTTCCGGTTATTCCCTGATATATACATACATCGGGGAGTTACCGAGATTCCGTTTCATGTAAAATTCGGGTTCCAGTTCCGACTAATTTCCGGTTTCACGTCTTTTGAATATCAGCATCTCGAAATTGGTGATGCTTTTTTGATTACTCATACAAAATTAGCTAATTGTGGCTTCTTGGAGAGAAACTTCGAATCTCTGGTTTGACGAGCTCTCCAATATAAGTTTCCTAGTAAGTAGGTTTACATGGGTGATTTTGGTATCAATGCGGAAAGGAGTCGAACGGTGCCTAATGCGACTTTATCTAATTATCGGTTCCGGAGAAACCATCGATTTCAGGACTTAGCCATTGAATTTTGTTTTATCACCTAGGAAGCGATAACGTATCAAAAATATTTATTGTCTAATGGTGTAAAACTTGGTGTCGGTTGACGCGTCCTATCGGCGTGAAACGATATTGCAAAGATGAGCCTTATTATGACCAAAAATCGTTCAAATATGACCCAGTTTCGACTATAAGACTAGTTTTTTGTAGGTCAGTAAATTTTTTGACCGATTTTCACCATTTTTACGATATATACATACTAACTTGAAGTGCATATAACTCTAGCACCACGAAAAAATCCTTCCGAAGAGCAGAAAGATGAGATTGAAAATCGAGCACGAGAAACATTGAAAAGCATCTGAAAAATGCACAATCCAAAAAATCAAGCCAACAGCCAAGCAACGAAGATGACATATTAGGAGAGCCAATTTGCCAAACACAGAGATGAAACAAAAAAACATTCCTCTCCAATCACGCGACCAACAACGGAAAACGCAGGGGACCCACAAACCAACGCAAAACAACCCAAGAAAAGCCTCGGTAATTCAAAGAAATCGTCACATCAAAAAGAAAGGCACACCGCAACAAAAAACGCACAGCACACATAGACATCCAGAGAGAAACCAAATTCGCTCCGCAAAAAGACAAAAACAACCAAAAGAACAAAAAAAAAACAGATACTTATCGCCAAGCAGACAATCATAACACAAAAGCCAAAACAACCAAACAAAGAAAAGAAACACCAAATCGCCCAGGAAGCAAAGACCAAATAGAAAAAACAAAACAAAGCCAAACGAGCATAGCAGCAAAAGTTCAATAGCTGCAAATTCAGTCTCTAATAGAGCAAAAAGCACAAGCAACGCAACCAGAAACCGCACCAAAGAACATTAAAAGCGCCAACAATTCTCTTACTATTAAAGACCATCTCTAGCAAGCAACCAGCCCAGCCAAAAGTCTCTCACCAGAGCGAAAACAAGTCACCCCGCCAAAACAGCCATACCGAACCAACGCAAACCACAAAAAAGCAGACATCTTTCGCAACCGAAAAGCAAAACAAACAAGGCCAGAAAAGAACTTCAAAATTCAATTAAGAATCGCCAACAACATAAATGAATAGGTCGCGAACAAAAAGCAAAAGACACACAGCATCATTCCCATAGAAGCTCTCGGTTCGCGAACAAAACACTAAGAAACGACAAATGAAAAAACGCAGCGCGAAAAAACCATTCGTCGAAAGACGCCAACACACTAAAAAACGCAACAACGAAAACAAAAAAACACCAAAACCCCAACCAAAAAAACCCAACCCATTCAAGTTTCCCACAGAATGGCATGTAGCAAACGTATGTCCAGTAAAGCGGGCGGGGCGGTTGGAGCCAGGGCGAAAAGGTTACTGCTCCATGCGTTAGCAGCACATTCAGTTTGACGCAATTTACGCAAGCCGTATATTGCAAGGCATTTAATTGGTCTGGGTGTCCGAAAATCATACTGGTCGATAAATAAACGTTTTTAACTTTCTCAGTTTCTTTATATAGAAATCGACAGAGACAATAATGTCATCGCAATACATTAAGTTTAATGTGAAAGCTACGTATTTTACTACGTTTAAATTCAAGTGTACGTTCATTTCTTCCTTGATGTGTTTTACTGTATACAAGTTTCGAAGACCAGGTTCCAGATCCAGCTTAAAAGGACGGTTGCTGGTTCAGGTTCCGGTTATTCCCTATCTGCTAATCGTTCACAAAAAACAAACAGGCTTGTTAATACTACCTTTTTGCATCGTTTATAAAGACCAAATTCCGGCTAAAATAACAGTTCCTTCTTTGACTAATTTTGATTCCGGTTACCCACTGATCCGAACATAGTGGAACTTGTGTGTTGCAGGGGTGAAAGCTTTTAAATTCGGTCTGTGTGTGATCTACCATAACTCGGGAACGACTTACCGATTTTCATGATCTTGGGCTCATTCAACCTGGCATATTCGTATGTACATCCCCGAGCGTTTTTTGGTTATGGGTCTGGTTCCGTGGTCAGGGGTCAAATTTTGGGTTTTTGCCCCATTTTAGTAGCCTTCACGGAAGCAAGCATTTTATCTTTCGAATTTTTGTGCGGTATTGTCTGATATCCACATGTAGCACATGGACATATGCTATCGAGAACTGATTGGCTGGTCACGCAAAAGGCGTAGATGTACCTATGTTTCACTACGTTCTGCAATCTCGATAGAATTACTAGTGAGAGATGTATATATTGAGTTTCGTTTTATATATATATCAGGGAGTAAGCGGAATTCCGATTCCGGCGAAAATCGTGTTCCGGCAAAGGGCAAAAACCATACCGGAATTCCGGTTTAAATTTTTTTTGAAATTGCGTGAGATTCCTCAGCATCTTTAGTTACAGAAAGGCAATAATGCTATTGCAAAACATTAAGTTTAACGTAAAATTTTTTAATACATTTTAAATCCATTATACCTTAATTTCTTCCTTCATCTGTTTTACTATATATAAGTTTCGAAAACCAGGTTCCGGATCCGGTTTAAATGAATGGTTCCGGTTATTCCCTGATATATATGGAAGCAGTGAATAACCGGAACCGAAATTTACCTGAACCAGCAACAGGAACCGTCATTTAAATCGGAACCGGAACCAGAAAGGCAATAATGACAAAGGCAGTTACAGAAAGGCAATAATGCTATCGCAAAACATTAAGTTTAACGTAAAATTTTTTAATACATTTTAAATCCATTATACCTTAATTTCTTCCTTCATCTGTTTTATTGTATATAAGTTTCGAAGACCAGGTTCCGGATCCAGTTTAAATAAACGATACCGGTTGCTGGTTCCGGTTATTCCCTGATATATATATAGCAGGGAATAACCGGAACCGAAATTTACCTGAACCAGGAACAGGAACCGTCCATTTAATCGGAACCGCAACCTGGTCTTCGAAATTTATAGTAAAATATATAGATGAAAGAAGAAATGAAGGTATAGTGGATTTGAAATGCATTAAAAATAACTTACATTAAATTTAATGTATTGCGATGGCATTATTGCCTTTCTGAAACTTTATGGAGACTAAGGAGGCTAATAATGTTTATTTATCGGTCAATATGTCGGTTTTTGCACACCCAGAGCAAAAAATGTCTTCCACTATACACCATTGCGTATAGTGAACATGTCCGAAAAAATACAAACTTTGACGCAAGGAAATTTCTGACTCATTATTGTATTATGGGCTTTTGTTAAATGCCTATATTTTGTTAATGATGTCGTAAATGCTATATATGACATAAATAAATATGTATTCTGATATCCCGAAACTGATCTATTGACAAAAAATTCCATACTATTTTTCGGATATGAAATCCGAAAAAATACAATGAGTCCGAAAAAGACTATATTGACCAAATTAAAAAAACGGTTACTTCTCGGTCTAGTCAGGCAAATCCATTCTTTTTTATCAGTTCATGTCAATGTTCCTGCAGCTGTTTCACCGTCGAACGTGTAGACCAATTTTTTTTGCGGTTGTCCATTCGTGGCTCACATGGACCTACCATTAGACGATATACCTCGATGTCGGATGTGTCACTTTTCCCCTGCCATTGCCAGCTGGATAGACAGGGAGCGACTCGTTCGAGGAATTTCATGTCGACGCTGGATATGTCGCTTTCGGAATCTTCAGCCCAAACCTAAGCAAATTTTGACAATTTAAGAGCTGTTTGAAATATTGGCCCAGCGTCCCATTGATAAAAATAAGTAAATGTGTGTCGGTGTCGTACACACAAAAACATCTCCGATCCACATGTTATATATGCTTGACAATGTTCACGTCATCAGTTTCAAACATTTTTCGCGCTCTATGAACATAGGTAGCTTTTCCCGCATTAAATACATACTACGTAAGTTAACATTTGCTTTCTTGTATTTTGCACATCCGAAACACTGTCTGTGGCCCTGGATTTTCACAATTTCTATGCACAACTGACTTGGAAACCCAAAAGTGGGCTTTGTTTAGGCGCCAAAGTATGTATAGCAAAGTTAGCTTCCGGTACCGATTCGCTGGGTCGCTATCATATGTTTCAAATAACTAAAATATCTTGTTTACGGTCTAGATTCATCTTTAACATCATCGTTTGTCGCCAAAAAGCAGAAAAACATAGTCAAAACTTTTAAAATTCGCAGTTATATTTGTTATTTTAAACTTTACCTCATAGCTCGAAAACTACTGTGACCAAAAATAGTTACTAGCATAGTAGTAGCTCTACATGATGGAACGTTTTCGATCCGATGTTTCTGTCAAAACTTATGATCTATGTGTGACAAAACTTAAGGTGACCCCACCACCCATCCTATTTTGTAATGACCGATATCGAATCGAAAACCATTGATGCGGAATATAGTAATTTTTGTCGGTTTTCGCTATCAGAAAATTTCAAAGTCAAATCCAAGTGCCAGGAACTATACCCTACGTTCTAGCAGAATATCGGCGCTTTCAATTTGCAGAGATTCGGTTCCATAGTGCCTAATTATTTAAATTTGGATGTTTAAGTGTTCGCGAAGAAATAAAGCAAGGTTCTCAATTGTAGTTTAACAAAATCAATTCTGCTTGTACTTTATTTAAATCAAATAATTTCTGCTACTATAGTTTATACGGAACTTGTTTAAGCTTGATAATTTATCCTTGCCTTGAACTGATTTGTACCTTCTTGCTGTACACGTCCTACGGTAGTTGCCGTATTTTGCCTGGAGACGATAAATGCTAACAAATTTGGCACTAAAATATATAAATCTTCAATTTTTATCAGTTGTGCGTTTTACGGGACGGCTAGTAAAATAGTTTTCCAGTTCGGGTTGTACGGGATGGCTTAATAATTTTTGGTGTTTGAGATTGAAATTATAGTAACAATTATCAAGTTTTTCAGTTTGAATTTTTTGAGACGAGAAGGGTGACTCAATAAGTTTTCAGGGTTTACGTGGTACACATGGGGTGGTGCTGATGCAGTAAGTAGTCTGTGATGTGAAAGTATGCCGCTTCAAACTATGTTATGTATATGTTATACATTTCAGAGTATTTCATGTTTTTGATCATCGGAAAAATGTAATGGGTCCTACAGTTGTTTATATGTGAAAAATATAGTCATAGGATTATTTTTTGTGTATTATTGGTTGATTTGTAAAGAACGCTCGGAGCATAATTGCAGCGCTGTGCTCACCCCGCTCCACCTTTATGTGGGTAACTAATACGCCAGCAATATTATATAGTGCAACTGTTCAGGCTATAATTTTCCCATAACAGATATGAGAACAGACTTAGTGTTTATTTCGTCCGCCCGGCTCGAAAACACCGAAGTAGTTGGTATCCTTATAACTAAAAATATTAACTTTCCTACCAAGTTCCAAAATATATTGAAATAATTTTGTATAGGTTTCAATTTGTGCTAATTTAAAAGCTGTTGTACGTTAGGCAGACTGTAATATAGTCTCCGTAACCCGAGCATGTATACCTGATTTGCTTACACTATAGAATTCAAGCAACGATAACGCTTGACTCAAGCTCTTCATATTATAGAAAAAAATTGGCACCACACTTTTATTTGTTGTCCATAAATTATTCTAACTTCAGTCAGCACCGCTGGCACAAGGTTATTAGTCATACCTAGTAAAATATGAATCCTCGCTAATCGGTTCTGTATTCACCAAAACGTATCACGTAATATTAAAGTTCCGCACCGCTACCACCAATTCCTCAGCTCGTATGAGGGTAAACTCATGTAATATCGTCACTTTGCAAAAAGATTTACGGCACTAAGGCTTAATTTTAAAATGTCATAACTCAGGAACCCATTAGCTGATTAGGCCCAGATATCGCTCAGTTATTGTTGTTGGTATTGGCTCTTCACCTACAGAAAAACATCATACTGAATGAAAACTTTAGGTATTTATAACGTTTGCGCCAAAAGTAGTGAAGATTTACAGCAACTCACCTTTTTGCGTAACTTTCCAAACACCTTCCGCTACCAACCTCATAATGTCGTCATTTATTTTCTAATCACCATCATAAACAAACAACGTGACCCCGAGTGATAACATGCTTAAAATTTAACATTAAAGAGACGTATATATGTGTCATGCTACGTACTGTTACATGTCACTGTAAAACTGGGTCACCGGTTGAGGTTTGTATGTGCTGGTACAAGAAGCTTTGTTATAGCAATTCTGAATACTCATCGCGTGGCACGTGCCCATATGCCTTTTCAGGAGTTGAAAGTGAAACAAGTTGAAAGGAATCGTGTTTACCGCTGATAAAGTAGTCAAAGAAAATGCTAAGATTTAAAGATAAGCTGTATATTCCTTTGCTTTTATTCGAGTAACCCTACACCGCCATAGTTCACAAGTTGCCATTCCATACAACACCGCAAACATTGCAACCAGTCATCACCACTCTTGTCCTTGCTATAATCAACACCATACATCCTGCAAATCCGATTACCGTCCGTTTCGATGCTGATTACGCAGGAAATGGTTTTCTGGGTTTCACATGCGTGTACTAATCGATGAGCATGGTGTGGAATTTGAAGCTTTGGGATTTAGGTGCAGTTTGGGAGATTTCACCCGCCCTAAAGCTTTCGTAGCTTTTTCGCGGTGCATATCGAGTGGAGTTTAAAGCACGAGAAGGTGGTATATGGGGACGTGCCCTAGTATCCTCGAATAGAGTTTGTTTCGATTGCGCAGCATATCTTGTCAACTCGCTTTCATCATCCTGATGCTCGTCCGGTTGTTTATTATTGTCAATAAAGTTGCACTTATCGCTAGTAGCAGTATCTTTGATTACTGTTAAGGTATTTGGTGAGTTATGCAAGTGACGGAATAAAATGAGTTTACCCTATAAAGCGAACAGAAAACTGCATTTTTTATTCTGCGAGATGCGTAATATACGGTTTTCTGAAAATACGTATTATAATTTTGATAGTTTGTTTTGAACTGGGTGCAAATCTGCATTTGGAACCTTGGGATAGTTACTAAGCGGAAAGTAGCCGCATTCATTACGTTTGCCATAGCCACACAGTTAGTAACAGTAAATTCTTATGTAGCTATTATTTCTGCAAACGTTACGCAGGCGCGTTTGATATACACGATCAATGTTTGAATAAATAGTCTTCAGTCTGCTCATGAATTGTAGTATATAGTGTTACATTTAGATCCCTTAGGTCACTAAGAAGAAGTTTCCACGGTATTGGACCCAAAGGTTGCATATTAGTTCGTGATATGTTTAGGCCGCTAGTAGACTTAATCGCGCCCACCGATTATCTTATTTTGTTATTTTGAAACATGGAACTCTGCCTATCCAAGCTATTTTTTTGTTCGCGAACATCAAAAACTTTATTCTAAATCGTAGGTTACGTGATTTGATTAGTTTCTCTATGCTGTGAAGCTTTCTCATTTCTCGCATGAGCAATTCAACTTTACGAAATATTAACTATTAGTAAAACCTGATGTGTATATACTTAAACATAACATGATTTTGCAGGATATTGCGGCCTATATCAAGAAAGAGTTCGACAAAAAATACAACCCAACATGGCATTGCATCGTTGGTCGCAATTTTGGATCATACGTCACGCATGAAACCAAGCATTTTATCTACTTTTATCTTGGACAAGTAGCCATTCTCCTGTTCAAAAGTGGTTAAGGCTTGTCTTCGTTTTGGACCCGCAAAGATCTGACCGATAATGAACGTATTTGTGCATTGGTTTTTGCAAAAAGTTTTAAAAAGAACCGCCTTATGTATGTGTACATCTCACTCCTCCACGCCTGAACTGTGATCGCTTGCTATAGTTTTTGACCAGTCACGTCAGCGATAACTCTGCAATTATACGTATAATTATTGATACACAGAAATATTCTGGAGCGGGCCTTTTTTACTGGTGCGCTACGGTGTTATGGTTTTAGCATTGGATTTGAGTAGTAGAGCAGTGGTTGACGTGAAATTTTAACTAGAACTGATTCGATCGCAGTTACGGGCTATGTATTTGTGTGCATGTTTGATGTGACAAATTTTATTTTTATATTTTTGCAATAAATCCACGCAGATTTTTAATGGATATTACGCTACATCTCGTATAGAAATGTTTAGAGGAATTCTTTATACAATGTTGTTGCTTATGTTCATTGTCTACTGCGTCCTAGCTTCCGCTGGCGGATTTGCTACTTATTGTGTAATCTCAAAATTGGCACCTTCTGTAGGTTGATCCTAGCACTCGGCAGCGCGATAACTGTGCTGAGACGTTTCAGGCTGCAGTTGTCTCGTGCCTTACAGTATTTATTTGTCTTTCGAGGTTACTTCAGCGATCATTGTTAGTCATTGTTCTCAAAGTTTTTCAGGTTTTGGATCTGCATCACTTTGCTGGCCGATTATTAAAGTTTTGTAATACATATAGTTTATCCGAGAAGTACTGGTAAATTTTAAAAGCCGCTTTGATTTGGGGTGCCTCACGCGATCATGACTTTCCGCGATGTAAATCCATGTGATCATTGACTAGTCTCTTTAAGTCGGCCGTAAACAATTTTCGATGATGACCCATTTACATTTAGTCGTTTTAGATCGGGATAAGTCAAATTTTGTGTAGAACCCCGAATGTAAATGGGCTTTAACCATCTTTGTGCGCAGTAGTTCGCGCATTAGATCTCGTTTTTTGCTCATGTATACGTTGTAGTTTGTATTAAAATTGCGTGAACATCGACAAGTCTGAACTAAATATATGATTGAGTGAAAGTTAGGTGTGTACAGTGTGGAGCTATCGGCCCGAATAGTGCGAACAATTCGCTTTCACAACTCTGTCTTAGTCACAGGGTCGACGTATACTTTCGTACGGCAGCTAAGTATATAAATTTTTTGCGTGGAGTACGTTTAGCCCCCGCGGTTCGCGTTGTGAGGATCCCTACGTCGTCGTAATGCCGGCCGGCGTTTGTTCAGCGCTACATCTTATCTGTGGAACTAAGAGTCTGATCCATGATGTGCACTAAAACGCGATATATTGACTAACTTGACGAAATTTCTGTCCACACAAAGCTTTTCACTCTCCACGCATTATATACAATTTTTGTATGTTACAATTTACAGTCGCGATATGTTTTTTGTGAAATAGCGCCTTCATCGAATTTCAGTCTGGAATTTTTTTATGAGTGAAGTGTACCCTTAAACCCGGAACAAGGTATGTATTGGGAAACTAATAAAATCGTTTGGTTGTGCAGGACTGCCATTTTCAACATAATAATAACCTAGCTATGGGTATTTCTTGCGACTTAGCGCCGCTTTGCTGCCATTCAACGGTCAATTTTCACCTCATCGTAGAATCTTGTGGTTTGTTGCAATATGCTTGCTTTCTGTGCATTAAAAAATGTTTATGCTATTTCATGTATTAACTGTGAGCGTTAACACCATTATCTCCGTCTGGAAGCTCTGTTTTTTCTTGTTTTCATATTGTCAGCTTATCGGCCTTCTCCGCAGCACGTTTCTTACCAAAACGTAACCGACATCTCCAATGGTGGCCGAAGGAAAAGGGCAAAAGTAGAATGAGGTTGGAAATCATCCCAAAATATAAGTGAAATCAAGATTAGTGGGAGGAAGCCACCAAAGGGATGTACCGGTCTACCAGCGGTCGGAGATACCCTTTGTCACGAAAGAACAGTTGCGCGAGTTCCCAATGGTAGACATGTCATTGTCCCGGGCAGGGATATCAAGGTTGTATCACCATTCACAAAATAAGCTGGGTTGGCCGTGTGTAATGAGTAAGTTACGTTAAGCAATTGCCTGAGTGATTTGAGTGGAACATTAGTGTGGCTTATGTATTATTTGAATGGAACTATTGGTGGTATAAAAGTATCAGAGAAAGAACTTGTTTATTTGAAGCAATAATGGTACATGTAGCCTGGCTTGATGTTGTGCACCCGGCACCTTTCAGCCATAGCGAAGTTGAAATAATTTATTTTGTGTAAGGCAAAAGTTAGATAGCAAACTCGAGTATCTTACTTTTAGCTTTTATTTTATAGTTTGTCAGTGTTAAGGAAGGAGGGAGCTGCATTAGCTCTGAAGGCATCCAAGCTCTGGCTTAACTCAGCAATGCGGCCCGAGTTAAGACAGGGTATGGAGCTGGAGAAGGTATTGGCCGCTGTCAGGTTTAAAACTTATAGTGTAACAGGCCCGTTCCGGCCCGTTACGTTTAGTTTTCATGATTTCGGCGTCAAAAGTGCTTAAACACACCCCAAATCGAACTAGACAAAGCTTACAGGAATAAGGTATTCATGTGTTGCATGGTGCCATGGCGGTCGATGATTGTATTGCGTAGTTTTATGTTTTGTCACTGTTATTTTGTCATTTATATAACCTTGTCATAACCTTTGTCACCGTACCATTTATTGTATAATTATGCATATGTGGACAGGCTCAAGTGAGCCCAGCGAGAATCGATGTAGGCCAGATGTCTAACTTTCGGAGGATGAGGAAGGTAATGGAATCTTTGATAGGATTGAACGGGCAAGCTTGAACGGAACTCGGCTACTTCTCCCTATTTCGCCAGAGAAATTTCAAAATTCCGACCGTCCGGGAATAGGAGGCCGTTGACAATCTAAGGGGAAGGGAAGTGATCAGAATCAAGACCATCAAGTTTACCTGGTTTGAGCGAACCATAGCCTAATGGTCGCAAAAGTAAGCTGAAACAAATGGGTTACGGTAGTTTCCGATTATTCGGAAATCACGGACCTCGGGCCTGTTTATCGGCCCGTAACCGTCCAACGGTTCAGATTTACCGGAAATGCCCCGAGTACTTTTCGGTAGAGAATTTTCAGGGCTCTCGAACGAGCCCAAGACATCGCAAATCGCTGGAGGATTTCACGAGATATCCTGGGGACAAATAGGTGAACATTCAATCAACAGCCAATACTTACGCTAGGTTTGGCTGGTGACCATGGCTCAGACTGGACATAACCTAGGCTTATATGGAAATATAGTTATGTACATATATGGATGTGTGTGTAATGCCTGATGTTCGTGTCTCCATACGGCTATTTTCCCGCCCCCACCGTATCAGAACTTTTATTTTTATAGCATCCGTTGACGCCCAAAATTGCCTGACCCGCACCCTAACAACTGGTTTTTCTGGTGACCATCGAATCATTGATTGAAAGTATGCGTGTTTCTAAGTAGTGTATCCATTTAGGCATCTGACGAGGCCAGGCGGGTCTCGATCTGACCAGCCCTCCCGCTGCCATATAGCTTACTTCCCTGTTTTATAATGCACCACGAAAATTCAACATAAAATTCCTTCAGTTTGTACCAACTCCGTATTTGACCACAGACCCTAAACGTGCTCATGCGACCCCTCATTTTATTTGTCGGCTCCTGGCGAGCACAACGATATCCGGCGGGTCTTTGTCCGACTTCGCGTTAGCCCTTTATGACCGAAAAGGTGCCCCCCCAAGTTGGCATACCGACTGCAAGTGGGTACAGACCGACCGAAAATTTAACCCTAACTCAAAGGTAGGCATAATGCCCCTCATTGCATTCGTCGCGTCGAGACGTCTTCAACGATGCCCGGCGGGTCTCCATCCGTCGCCCCGTTAACCCGGGACGGCCGAAAATGCGCCCCCACTTTTTGCCGACACTCTCTTTAACGGTCTTTAACAGTCGTGATTTTAGTGCCCCTATACCCGCTGCCGTTAAGGTAGGGAAAACACCCCTCGTTTAAATCGCCTTTCCAAGACGAGTTCAACGATGCCCGGCGGACGTCGCTCCGCCCAACCGTTAGAGCGGGAGAGCCCGCTGAATCCCTGCATGCTAATACATGTCGGAACCCAAAACTGGGTCCCGACCCGTCACTGCGGCTACCCCCTCGTGTTTGGTATCGTTCTGCCCCGTTCTTCGTCCTGGGACCGAATTTCGCCCCAGCCCCTCGAAACGGGACCCCCGCCCCTCCCTCCCGGCCTTCTTCTCCCTCCTCTTCCCTCCCCTTGCGTCCTCTTCGCCGGGGGCGGGGGGCGGCGTCGCTTCTAGGGCCTCGGCGACTCTCGCTCGGTCGCCGCGGTCTCGGTAGGGCTCAGAGTATGTATGGTGTGGATATATATATAGTATGTAAAACGACACAAAAAACAGGACATGTAGGGACAGGACATACAAAATCGCTAAATCGGAGTACGGACGGACGACGCCGAAGGAATAGGACAGAGGGGTAGCCCTCCCGGCCGAGCCGATAGACCCCGATAGACCGAAAGAGCAGAGGCCGCCCAGAACACGAAAACACCCCCGCCCCCGACCGACCCCGAAAATCGAGACAAAAAAAAACCACCAAACAAAAAATAGAATTGCTTTGTAGGGGGAAAAGTTGAATATTTGACGGGTGATTTAACAGCTTTCGTGGGACATTTGGGGGATAACGACCCAGCTAAGTTAGGTAAGAGACTTAAAAGATCTGAGTAATGGGTTTTGGATAAGTTTCTGACATGAACTTTGGGGGTACAGATGGGCTAAAATCGGAGATTTTGGAAGAAAACTCGCAGATGGTCGACCTCCAGAATTGCAGAATTTCCAATTCATGTTGTGATTCCTATCAGTCACTTGAATTGGGGCTAATATTTAAATTCCCATTCAAATATATAAAATAATATATTATCAAACAAAATTGAATAAATGTCGAAATAAAAGGTTGTCCTGATGAACGATTAGGTAGAAAACAGTATCAGAAGTTTTAAAGAGTTAATATCGCTAAATTTAGGCTTCTTATTCCGAACAGCGAGGCCTCCATAATGCGCAGTACCTTATCATGGTTCTGATTGCTTTCGTTAATTTTTGCAACAATAGAGAAGTCCTCAATGGTTGGCCAAACATTACATAACAGCGCGTGCCTATAAAGTGCTGAAATTTACAACTGATCATTGTTAAGGCTTCTGGCAGTGCTTGCTGATATACCCGAACGCTCAAAGGTTCAACTAGAACAGATTACAACAATCTTCAGGTCGGCGTATCCGCCATGTAATCGCCGCATAATGTTCCAAGCTTGCAAACGACAAAATACCGGATGCACTTAGATCACCGGTTGTTTACCAATACATCTGTACTGCTTGTGAAACAGACTATTTCGGCAGTTCCTGCCGACATTTAACGACGAGAATCTCTAAGCATTCGTGTATATTAGCACGCACTGCCAAAAACCTCAACAATGATCAGTTGCAAATTTTAGCAGTTTATAGGTACGCGTTGTCATGTAATGTTTGACCAACCATTGAAGACTTCTCTATTGTTGAACAAATTAATGAAAGCATGCAACACTGGATAGGCTACTGACTGCTCATTATGAAGAACCTCGCTATTCGGAATAAGAACCATAAATTTAACGATAATAGAGTTTTGAAACTTCTGATATTGGTTTCTAACTAATCCTTCAACAACCGTAACTATATATTTACATATTTATATTTTAGCGGACACATGTTGAAACATAGAACAACGCCGAGTATGGTTCTTTTTACAACTGTGCAGGACTGCAACTTTTCAGCTATTGTAATTATATATTAGTTTCTAATAATTTATTCACTAACAAAAAATTTAAACTTTGCCTAAGCCACATTCCAAAAGAAAGATCACTATTTAAACATGAGAAGGAGAAAATTTAAGAAAAAACTATTTCTGAAACAGTCAATTAAAATGTACTAATGATGTAATAATTCGTTTTTAGTGCAAATTAACATTAAAATATAGTAAATTTTAAAACTAATTATAATATAAATTCGGCCAATATGTTTATCCAAAGTTTTCGAAGCCAACGAACAATGCGCTATAATGGCCATTTAAAATCAATATATACATTTTATGTCAATGTTTTGCGTTATAAAGGAATCTATAAACCATTTCAGTAATAATGATCGTATATGAGTAAAAACAGTGTGTGTTGTTAAAAATTTCACACATTGTTCAACAGTTATAATGATTATTTATGTCGTGCATGTTAAGGAAATACGTTTGCTGAAAATTTTGCTGTGAACCTTAACGCCTGTAGTTTATTCGGCAACTACCCCTGCGTTGCACAGCGATGTACTAACTAGATTCGACGTGTACCGTAACATTGTGTTCAATCAGAGGCGTGGCCAGAGGGGGCGACGGGGGACCTCGGTCTTCCCCCAATCCAAAGTGACTGGTGAAATTTTTTTAAAGACTCCCTTATTATGTTTAGATTTTTCAGAGTGGATGAAATTTGAAGGCACTTGAGGTTTCCAAAAAGAAAATATCAAGAAAAAATTTTTGGACTTCGCGCCGTTATTTTAATTCAATGAAATTGAGCGCTTTACACTGCTATATAAAAACTACCGACGAAAACAACCTCGCAAAAAATTTGGACCGCGTCCCTCCCCTCCCTATATCAAAATGTCTGGCTACGCCACTTGTTTCAATCGCTTTGAAACGAGCCCAAAAGATCCAAGCAATGATTCCGCCAAAGCTTAATGCATACTTGTCGGCAGTCGGTCATGCCAGGGGGGTAGAGGCCAACCACGGGGGGTCGCGGCCATCCCAGGGGGTAACCCCCCTGGCCTGCCAAATTTTCCTAGGGGTTTAGTTGTGAGGACCTTTTTTGGTCCTCGCAGCCACATTTTTCGCGTATGAGTGCAGTTTTTGCAGGAAAATTATTAAAATACAAACCCCTTTCGAAGCGTTCATTCGTTACCTACTTTTCGGAGCTCATATTCTGGGCGTATGCTCAAAGTTGTGTATAGGTGTATGCTCACAGATGTGTAAATGTCGTCAACAAAAAAGATTTCCACAAATGTACGGCCGTAGATGCACCTTTAGCAACAAGCAGGGGCAATTTGCGCAAGGTTTTGCACTAAGGTCCTACTTGGAAACTCGTCGAGGAGCCGCCAAGCCCCCCTTCGTGGGGGGAAGTCCGGACCTCAGGGGGTCATCCTCCTACCCCCCCTGCCGGCATGTATGGCTTAATGGCTAGCAGAGGTGAGAAAAAGACGCGATTTTCAGGCTTTGGATTAGCACGGCCTTGGTGAACCATGTTTGGTTCGGCTCATTGATCGAAATCCGGGTTCGGCTGGACTCTTAGGCATCAATAATAAAAAGGTTGCTTCTCAAGGAAGAATTTAACATATAAACGACTTTGCAACCATAAGAGGCGAACCGAGGTTTTGTGGTCTATTCTTTCTGTTGGTCATTGAATTATGCATCAGCCGTTACAACTATATTTGCTGTTGTAGAGAAATTACTTTAAGAACCGACTTCAAGTTTTCCAGATACTCTAATGTTGGCTTGGCTCGGATCTCACTGACATCATGGCAGGCTTGGCTCGGATCTGTCGAGCCGCAACAAGACGGGTGCCAAAATTCTCACCTGAAATAGCCAGTGAACATGAATTGGGATAGAACGTTTTGGGTTCGACTGCTCACGAAAACCTGCCATAGAATTAATCATGGGTATAAACACAGCATATACATTTAAGGCATGTATCATTGCTTACAAAAAATTAGGCTAATGTGAATATATTTAGAAAATAATACTATTTGGTTGCAGAAACTGGATAATATACTGGATACGGCGCATGGGGAATCTTTCGAAAGCAACAAGTCGATGGAATGTCGATGTGTTTATCATGGTTGAAGATAGTTTAATAACTTGAACATTGAATATTGTTGAATAAAATATTAATATAGATGTTGCAATAATTTTACTGAGGTAAGTGGAAACGTAGTAAGGGCCTTGTGTATGTGGTTAAAATATTTTCACTAAAGCTGCCATTATATATTCTATGCACAAAATTGTTATATCTGCTGTTATATCACCACAAGTTAGCAAGAAGCATTGAGAATCATTTTCGCAAATCAAAATAGACATTTGGTTGCTTTGTTTCAAATCTTTGTAACAGGTGGTCAAATATAACAAAAATTGTTACGTACGTGGTTCTATCCAGCACAAGTGACCAAGAAGTGTTGAGTAACCCATTTGCTAAATCAAAATAAATTCATGTTTGGTTGCTTGGTTTCAAAACTTTGTAACGGGCCGAAAAATGTAACGAAATTTATTATGTACGCAGTTGCATCAGCACAATGCGTGAGTCCACTTTAGGTGCGTACACATTTCCTTAAATAAGAAAAATTGTATATTTATTTAATTGTTTGCAACTACATTATGAATAAATACCTTTGCGAAGTGGTTGCTGCGATCAAACTAAAATAAAAGTGGAAGGTATAGCCGCAAACTAAAATCCTCATAGCCCCTGGCAGATCCAGAAATTTTTGGCGGCGGGATCAACAAATTGTTCCAATTGATCCAATTGTTCCATTCATGTTTTTGGTGCGTACAGCCACTATTAATGTTTCTCCAGTATTAACGTTATCAACCAATTATTCGAATTGACTTATTTTAACCCAAATTCAGCAATAGTTGGGCTATTATCAGTTATAACTTGCTTTTTCATTATTATAAGCCCTAATTTTCACAATAGATAAAACGTATATGTGAGCTAGTAACAAAGACATTTACGAAAGAATATTAGAAAGGAAATCAACATAAATTTGATAAATATTTGAAACAATTTGGCTTAAGTCTTTGAACTGCACATTACCTGCAAAGCCTCTTTATAACATAGATATTGTAGCATAAATATATTTTTCACAAGGGTCAAAACTGCATAGTTTGGCAAAATTAGGCTGTTATAATCGATAACATTTGGTTAACCTGAGGATTTTGAGTGATAGGATGTGACATTGTTTTCACAATTTTTCAAATAGTGCATTAACCTTACGGTTTAATGCACAAATTTACTGCAATACCCATGGGAGGGCTCGCATATCAAACAACAGTATATTAACCATTAACCAGATTAAAGCGGCTCTCGGTATAAATTTCCGAGTATTTACAGCGATACATAACCTCGACATAATGTCGTTAAAGAAATCAACAAGTTTATTGGGATTCATTAATATAAACATGATAAACTATAATTTTGCATATAATGAAACAGACCTTAGCGTTTCTGGCTCATGCCTGTTGATGTTTCTGGCTCATGCCTGTTCTGGCACCTCTTGTATTAAACACAACAAAAATCGGTAACCTTGTGTAATACGAAAAGAACCACAAAAATTTTGTCAAAAATATTGTAGGAACAAAATTTTGCTAACATTTGAAGTAAAAATTTGAGTCCTTACGGCTCTTAAAAATGCATTTTTTATCGCAAATATATCTGGCTTCTATCGTCAAACTACAATTAGTTATTTACCCTTTACGCCTGAATTTCAGTTGGTCTTGAT
>JASANE010001909.1:0-35022 GCA_030248225.1 Trileptium ribeirensis
CTGCTCTCAGACCTCTGGCTAAAGAAAACTCCTCCTGGGCTTCGGCGGCCCATCCGAAATGATGCGCAGGTACAAAACATGACATGTTATGGCAAAAATACAATCATGTATACGTACAAAATATGACAGGCAATGGTAAAAATACATTTACGTATACCAAACATACAAAATCGATAATAAGCAACGATGATCGGAAATAACCATGGCACCACTCAGCCAACAAATATGTTGTTCCCGCGAGCCATGCCTGGCTCGATTTGAGACCTCTTCAGGGGTTTCTGACGCCGAAATCGTGTGAGACTCGTAACGGGCCGGAACGGGCCTGTTACAACATAGTTTATTTTTCTCAAAACAAATTTTTACAGTAATATATTTCTACAGCGCGTGAGTGCTTTTATATCGATCGATTTCGCATTTTGTTTCATCAATTTTCGTAATTTTTCAATGGTTGTTTTCTTGGTAGGAATCGCAAAGAGCGCTGCCGCCAAATCCTGCGAAGCTTGCAAGATTTTTTTCCAAAAAATGTTATTTATAAATTATTCCAACAAGCTATGTAGAGTTTGCTAGCACAAAATTCTATAGTCAAAACATCTTTTACCAGCTAAGTTTTCTTAGGTTCTTGCTGCACTACTCATGTTCTTCGTGTATTTGTTGCGCGGTAGGTGGGCGATAGAAACAATTTGCAATTTTGTTGACTGTTTGCGAAAGGTTCCAATTGTCATCTTTTGTGCCATGAGAGAGTATGTGTTTCTTGAAGGAAAAACCCGTATCTTCTAAGCTGAAATGTTCTATGAGTGAATCCAGTTGTATTGTTAGTGCTCTAGCTTTTAAGTGGGACTAGTCTTATTAAATAATGACATTAAAATTATACACAAAATCTATTAATACGCAAAACATTTTTGTAGCTTCATTGTTGAGTTACCGCTCAAGTGTTATAGTTGTTAAACTTTTGTGATGACCTGTGAAGCGCCTAGAATAGTATCATAATGTACATGTGTATAGGCGACGTATAGGTGTGATAGATGTTCCTTATGAAAAGAAATTATTGTTCTGTAACCCTTTAGTTTTCCCTCACTGTAACCGACCATTTATCGCTTTCAGATTGAAACAAACGAGACCATGTACGTATTAGCCGTGTTAGTACTAGTTGTCTTAAGTCGAACTACGGCAGCACTTGTGATTAATTACCTTATGTTCTGAGTTAAGAACATTTTATACGAGAATCGGGCGATATTGCAACTACGTCAAGTATATACGTTGTGAGACATATACGTGCAGTGTGTTTATCATACAATGTAGTACTTTTGGGTTAGCAACGTTACCTCTCTACCTACGGAGTTTTTAGCGCAAAACGAAAGGTCGACTGATTGTGTGCAGTACGTTATAGTATGGTGACAGTAGTTCAGATATGGCAAATACATTTTAATACAATTCGTGGCCGAATGTCAAATTCTATGTTCTGCTGTACTTAAACTCGCAATTTAATTCTATACGGTAACTGCTTGAGTGTGGACGTAACGCCTTGTTACGGGTGTGTCGAATAGACGTTACAGTTCATTTAGAGGCTTTTATGGTTTTGTGGATACAATTTTGTGCAGTCTAGACAAGGTCATTCGCTTGAGAGGGCATCCTGAGATGAGTCTATTTTAATTGGCACCTATGAACAAATTTTATTCTGCCGTTGGATTTGCCGGTTGCTCATTTACATATTACAACGCTTAAATTCCAGTGGATTTTGACCTAAAATAAAATTGTCCGTGCTGGGTTTTGTAAACAAACTATTGTAAACTAAGTTCAATAACCTTTATTTCCTGGTGTCACAACTACTGCATTCCAATCAACTCCGTTTCAGAATAAACTTAAAACACGTTATTATTTTGGGAAAAATGGAAAGTGCAAACTTCAAAAAGAAATAAAAAGAAATCAGATTACAAATACCGCAGCACAAAGTAATAAAATGTTAGCCTAATTCCTTCGTGTGTTGCCGTTCTCTACATCTTCCCGTGGTATTAAGGTTTTTTCTAAATAAACGCGAAAGCTTAGATATTTTCTCACAAAAAAATTGGCTAAAATATAATCGCGAACTGGTAATTTCGTTACGAATTTCAGTCTATTTTGCTACGGGTTATCAATATGCCGGGATCCATTATTAAACCGTTAGCATACACAGGGTTAATGTTACAAAGTGCTATGAATCAGGCAGTTTATACTATTGATAGGATTTCAAGCACAGCGGATTTTGCTGCCTTGTTGTTAAAATGCTCAAAAAGAGCTTAGATCATGTCGTACCGTTAAGTATCATCATATGTTATAATCAATTTTTGTGCTCTTGATAAAATCGTTAAGCTTTAATTCCTGGTATTTGTCTTCCCACTCATGTTATAGAAGTGTCAAAGCTCCAACTTTAGGCGCTGTATTATTTTAGCCTCTGGTTACCAGGCAATCAGAATTTTTCTGAGTTCATCATAAAGCTAGTGCCATGTTTTCGCAGACAATTTAACGTAGTTCCTATCCTGTTTGTGGCTTTCCGTAAGGATATAAGCGACTACAGCCGAATCGACTGTAATTGATAAAAAAATTTTGGATTATGGAAATTTGAAAGATATACACTGATTTGAAATTGAGCTAAACTAAAAAATCTCTCGGTGTGTATGAATCATCTGCAACATAGGGTGCCAATTCGTTGCACATTAAAAGGTAGTCAATGCAATGATCCATAATTTTTGTATACACGACAAAGTGGTTTCGTGGGTTTTCATTCTTTTGGTGGTTAGAAATTTGACAAAAATAGTTGGCAATTGATTCTCACCCTCGTATTTGAAAAAACTCACAGAATATCGATATTCAATGGACACCACATTAAGTATTTTTGTTTTTGTAGTACTTATGCTTCTTTTAATGACAATCTGTGAACAAATAGTTTTGCCGGCATTGTAGCCCACTGCAGTTTTCTGATACAGTAGAAATCTTTCAACTGTGATGCCAGGTGTACGAATTAAAATTGTGAACATATTACACCACATTACCTGTGGCATGATAAGATAAAAATACTTCCCGATATATTAGTCGTTTTCTGTCCAGCTCCGACTACTTCTGTTTAAACTCATATCGTTGCCCCACAACTAACCTCGCAAAGTAAGTGTAAATACAAACACTGCGACCATACTAACATTACAGAAGACCTAATTTTGATCAATAAGTTTACTCTTGTCCTACATGCTCAGTTCTCACGCATGAGTTAATCTACAGCAACTGAATACAGTACGAAGCAGGGCGTTTACCTTGTTAACTGAGTAGTGCTCATTTGGTAACGTGTTATTCAATCGCCGTGTGATGGTTTCTAAGGATTTGTGCTACAGTGTAGCCATAACTTAGCGGATATCGAGCGCCACTCTAATTTAAACTGTCTGGGTTCGACTCATCGTGCCTGTAACAATTTTATTCAACTCTCGTCGACGCGCAAAGGAATTAATGAAATAAATAGTTAAAGTATATAAAGGTTCCCATCGATGGTTCTGGGCTGTTTGACAGGGAAGCGCGTAAGCCTCCAAATAGAGTGATACGAGTTTGACTAAACACTATGAACGCAGTTTTGTTTATGCTACAGTAATTATGCGATAATGGAAGCAGTGCAAGTATAGCGAGTGGAGTTTCACCAGATAGCTTTTATATAAATGGAAAAATATATATTTTTTGCGTATTCGCCGCATAACTCTTCACCAGATTCATGGATTTTAGCAATGTTTTTTGACGCGTACTGAAATATAGTTGTGCACCTAGCTTTCTATTTGCGCTGTCTCCATGATTGCTACCCTAATTTCCAAAAAAACTAACACAAATTCGGGACTGTTTGATTGTGGCCAGTTGGGGTCAAATAGTATTTTATGTTACAACTCTCGCTAGGGGTGTTAAAACATGGAGGCTACACGTAAAACCCTTTCCCCGAATTGCCCTAATTCTGCTGTAACCTATTTTCCGAGCAGTCCTTTGATTTTTTCCAAAATCCCCTTTGACTCTATTGCAAAACCGCTTCTTAGAATAGTTTTCGGCGTAAGAAATTCTAGAACACTTTAGTATACAGTGTTCGCTGTTAGCATCTTTTCCAATTTCGAAGTATAAATTTTCAATATGTAGGTTTAACACGTAATTCCGTTTCTAGTAGTGTAGCGTTCAGTAATTTTCTATAAATAGACATTACACAGTTGGTTGTCTAATATTTGAGTACTGTTGCCCTCTTAATATCAACGCGTTGCTCATTATACTGTCGCGAGAAGTTATTTTACAGTTGGCGAGACTGTAGTTATTAGATGTGTTTTTTGTATATTTTTTGCTTCACGTTTTGCATACAGGTAATTTTTTTAAATGCGGTAAGCTTGGTGACAAGATATTGTTTTTGATTTGGATAAACAGACGATCGTAGTTAAATTCTTCCGGCATGGATGGTATCACGTGACAGAAAATGACGGGATTGAATTTCATGAAAGTAATTAAAGAGAATTAACCATGATTTAACAGTTAACCTTGCGCCTATCTAACTAAAAGGACCTGTCAACTGATCTGTACTGAGATCAAGAAATATTTCGTATAAGTCTAAGAATAACACCCAGCAATCTGGGGTTTCCCAGACAGCTCAGTAGTTATAAAAGATCAAGTCAGGTACTGACTGGGCCTCAGTCTCAAAGTGCTGATCTGCTGGTAAGTGTTCACTTTATTCTTACGACCAAGCGGTCTCCTCTATAACTTAAACAATTTTGCGAGCGACCACGTTGGTGCTTCTGTATAGCGTTGCTGCCTGAGTTGCACATTACTGAGAGCACATTGGTGCTTCGTCAGTGACTGAGTTTGAGAGCACATTGGTGTTCCAGTTGCAAGCTTGTGAGAGCACGTTGGTGCTTAGTTTGAGCGCTTATTGACAGCACACTGGTGCTCCACTTCTGAACCTAGCCTCTGTGGAACTCAGTCTACAGTGTTGTTTTGAGAGCACGCTGGTGCTTCGATATCTTGTATACGAGTTTTCAATCAAATGCTAAGACTTGAATCTTACGATCCCTCTTCTTAACTCAGTCAATACTAATATACGTATATGGCTTTGCGAGCGAAAATTTACTGGTGCTTGTGAGTATTTAGTGCTTGTGTGTCACATATATTATATATTTATATTTCTAAGGATAGGCATTGGATCTTGCAATACCTCTTCTTATCTCAATCAATTCATATATACTTATACATTTATTCTGTTTGTAGTGTGTTATCGTGATTGTGTATTGGTAACGTAGTAACCAACGTTATCTTAAGTCCTGAGTGCTACTCCCGAGTTTGAATCTGTGTCCACACTACCGATTGAGATTACATTAAACTTTCAGTACATTGAGCTCGCCTTTCCTTCTTCAAATACACGTGCCTGAGGTAAACGCCAAACCCTAACATCGCTACAATCGTGTTTTATCCCTCGTGCACAGAGTAAACGAAGTTTCGGGTGGTTGAAAATCCACAACTAGTGTTGGTTTTTCGATAAAATAGAGAAATCGACAGTGCATGCATTAATATCTCAGCTCGTGTAGTTACCACCACCATGCCGATGTACTATTTTGTATAAGTTTGAACTTTAGTTGAAGTGACTGTGGTAACTGGATGATAGAGAGTCGTAAACCAAAACTTTAGCTAAGCCATAAAGAAATACAGGATCCAGCTTTGCTTGCTAAAATGAACAACCAATAGTCTTGCTGAATCTGACCTTTAAGCCAGAGACAACAGTATAAGCACAAAAGTGGATTCAGAGATAAAAATTTTCAATTTTGATAAAATCCATGTTTGCGAAAAAATTCATGAGCTTGAAATGAGCCAAGATTTAGGGAAGCCATCACTACAACAATCTGCTGTCATATTGCTACCCTTAAACAAGCAAGCTTGGAAAACGTTATGCTATTTGATTAGAAAAAGCACCTTCGTATATTGGGCGTCCGGTATGGGCTGCCGGACACCAGTCCACGAGTAAAGCTTAGTTATATCTTAGAGTTATAAAAGTAAGACAGCTCTTATTAAATGTCGGGTTGAGAATATTGAGAAAAGAATTACATTAAGCTTTCTCGTACATCAATGTTTTAGATCGTTAGAATATTGAGAAAAAATCATAGCATATTTTTGCTACTCAGAGTTAAATTAGAATAAGCGTTCTCGTACATCCATGTTTTAGCTCGTTCGTGACAAAGTATATCGCTGACAAAATCGAGTCTTTAACCTAATTTCCAATTCTCGGTCATCGTAGCACGCTTTTGTGCTTTCTGTGTATGGCCGTAATAAGCAATTCGTCAATCCTTAACACATGGTATTTTAAGCCCCTTACATTCTATAGAGGTGAGAACAAGCCTAATTTTTCATGCTCGGCTTTACTCAAATTTTACTGGCCTGGCTAGGCTCCACTCGACACGATTTAATCGGAAGTTGGCTTGGCTCGAAATGTTCACCTCTTGGCTCGGCTCAACTTGGTTTGGCTCAACAAGCTCAACACGAAAAGTGGATGTGGCGGATGTGGATACACAGATTGATGTAATCTGACATACGTGATAACCTGGTTCAATCTCTGAGGTTATTAGCCTTTGCAACAAATTAAGTAGCAATTGTGGAGCACTTTACGTTCATGGGATCAAATACTGCAATATGGCGAGGAAAACTAAGCACTGCATCAATTGCTACGATTGGACAGCTAAGTCAGCCCTCAGATAAGAGGCGATGCTTCTGCACACAATGCTGTTAGAGAACAAACCGGTCATTGCAACAACAAATTCCAAATTCAAAAATTTTCGCTTGCGAACACGGAGGTCTGATTGCAAAATAGTGTACTTCATGTTCTTCAACACAATGCACCTGCTTGTTATTTTACCTCGATTACGTTTCACAACACACAATGTTTCCCGTTCCGCTTTTTTCGATACGCTTACGCATTTTGTGATATTAATAAAAATACTTGCAGTTCACGAGCATCACAAGTGGTGTGTAACTTTCAAAATGCTAAACTGAGGTATTTTTGTTCGATAACAAAATAAAAATTTTCCACATTAAATCTCAAACGGTTACAATCAGTTAATTAAAATTTTAAAACTAATAATATTCTGTTTCTTAACGTTTTGAATACCTTGCCCGAAATACCAATTTTATGTTCTCTTTTTAGTGACAGACAGTTAACACGCCGAACAAGCGTTAACCGTTATTATTACAGAAAGACATGGTAGGTGGCGCGCCTTAAGTTTATTGATGCATAATTCGACACTGTCCTTGTTAGAGAGGCCTTTTCCCAAAATAAAATTCTTCGGGTTAAAAATTGGAACTTGCACTTCTTTTGAATCATGTGTGTGTCCATGTTCTGCATACTTGTATTTCCATGATGTTGGTTTGGGTTAGCTATATTTCCAAAGTTAAGAAAACAATTTTCCTGCAAGGCGGCGTAAAATAAATTCTAGGTATACACAACATACAAAATACCTTATACCCGGGCACCCGTCTGCTGTAACCGGGTACATAACACACTACCCGGGTACGCGACAAGTCGTACGCGGGAAGCAGTACCCATGCTTAGTAAATATCATTGAAAAATAACTATATGTACTTTAATTTTGTATTTATCTTCAGTTGTTTTTTACTGTTAAAGGTAGTATTTAGAACATTCGTATCGTCCAGCATCGCAGTTTGGTCTTAACCAAGCACAGTAAAGGAGAGAGAAGGGGATTATCCCGCTTGAGGCCCGCCCCTTCCCCTCGAGGCGACACAGATCCCTGGGACGTATGCCCGATCTTCAATGAGGCTTCGCAGAATGTCCCTCCCCCACGCGCGTCAAAGCGCGGGGAAAATTTACCCACACATAGGCAAAATTGGGGAAAATTGGTAAAAATTGTGGAAATTTGCAAAAATCAGAGAAAATTGACAAGAATCAATAAAAATGTAAAGTCAAAAACAATTTAGAAATATTACTCGGCCTGACAGCCCCTCCTCCATCCTGTTTAGAGGCATTGACCCCCTATAGAGAGGCTGAAAGTCTCTCTTCCTGCCTCCCCACCTCGCTACCTCGGTTGCATCCGCCACCCCTGGGACTTCGGAGCTCGTGCATATATGGCCTAAAAACATTCTCACATCGGTCTGGAGCTACTTTAGACAGTATAATGAAGAAGGCCAATGTAACCTTTATGGGCGGAAGTTAAATGCATGCCATGCCGTTCTCGATATACTAAGCCTAAGCCTTAGTCTTAGCCTAAGCTAAGGTCCCTATATGAGCCATGTACTAAGCCTAAGTCGGGAGGGGGGGGCTGCCGTCCGCCGAACCAACCGCTCTAAGCTGTTCTTTTTTGTAACGTTATAACGTCCGGCCCCTAAAGGTGACATGGGCCATGAACAATGTACCAAGAATGAAAGTTAGCGTGTATATATTACTTAATATATTTATGGGTTGTTCCATCTATGTGTTATCGATCCATCTGTTTTAATCAGGAAGAAATAAGAAATTGTTTAAGGTACAGTTACAGCATTTTTGGTCCGACATAGGCCTATTCTATTTCTCTTATTTTATACCTATTTTCCTCGAATAAAGATCCACAGCCACTTTGAAATGTATATTCGACAATGTTTTAGGTATAAAAATCAGTGCTTGTTAGGTACTGCATATTTATTATTAGTAGCATGACTTCCGTCAGTTAAATAGTAAGTGAAGAAAAGATAGTTTAATAAGATTCAATTGCCAGTAAGAATAATCGCCTGTGACAAAACCAATATGCTTAATCATTTATGGCAATATTATCCGGCTGTCCAAATGTGAAAAGGTAGCTAAAGTCGGCATCATAGCGGTACGGTTAAAAGCATACAGAGGAACGACCAGATATGACAAATTAAGGCTTCAGAACATGCACTAACATATTATATACTGATTCTCAGTTGCTTAGGAATTAAAAAATCTGTGGATCTCATTACCTGTATCAAAGGAATACTGGTGGAGTCATCTTTGAGGGCCCAGACCTAAGGTGCTATGTAACAGATTCATTTGCTACTAAAAAGCCCGAAGACATTGTAATGAACGCTTGATTTCAGATATCTGTTGAGATATCCGGTCCATTGGGACTAAATCAATGGTTCTAACTTCTAATCCGGGAAGGCCGAGGAACTCGAAGTCATATGGGCTCAATCCTTTGCTAGGCAACTTAATGGAGTGAAGGTTTCCTTTTAGTCTATGAACATGAAATAGTCGCTGCTGGTTATCGTTTCTCAGCTCTTCGGACAGTATTAGACATAGAACCATAACTAGAATAACAAATGGTGTCCCTGCATACGGTCATTTTCGCCATTAACAATCTATTGGATTTTCCGAATTTCGGGTGGTGCAAAATGAAAGACGAGTCGTCATAGCGTAAATATCGAATACCCGACTTTACGACCGATATTCTGTCATTTTATACTGAAAGAGTAACGTTAGATAGAATAACTATAATGATTAGGGTTTAGCATGTGCTGTCATTAAGGCTAGGGTAATTTAATCAGTGTTATTAAGTCCTGGGTTCAAGTCCTGTATGACTGTATCCCGTTGACAATTTAATTGAAAACATCGACGAGAGATCTTACACTGGACCAGTCGTGATTTAAACAAGGGCCTCTAGCTTGCAAGACTACTGCGATAACGCTACGCCACAGGCCCTAATCACATGGTATTCAACTACGCTATACACCTGTGTAGTGAGATATTGATGTAACTATCCGCTAATAGCCTTGTAGCTAGGGCACATTCTAAACCAGATAAACTAAAATCATACATGCTCATAGAGAGTAGAGGTTACCTCATGCGGCGAGGGACAGTCCCGCTCGGCTTGACGCACTGACTGTCCTGGCTGGTAGCGTGACCCCCCCGTGGCGCCGACTGAACCAACACCCAGCGCCGAAGGCGATGCTACACCCCCACTCACCCGCTATAAAATTAGAAAATAATTAGTGGAAGTAGCACTATTCGGCACAAATAAAGGAATATTTTAGCGAAAACTGGGGAGAATTTAAAAAAATTCGAAAAAACTGAGCAAAATTGGAGAAAATTATATTTGAACTTCAAAAAATTTCGATATTGTACCCCCTACCCTAACACCACAGCCACCTCCCGCCACTCCCTCTTTTCTGCCCGCCGGCCGGCTGACCCACCAGTAAAACCTGCATATGAAAAGAAGACATACTGCTGCACAGAGTTATAAACTCTGTTTTCAGGCTGCATTACCGGACACACACCGCGTCGCGACCCACTGCTTTTTCCTCCAACTTTTTATGCTCCTCTTATCGAGTTATTTATACGAATTAAGAGCAATCGCAGTCGCAGAGCAATATTCCTCAGCGAGTAGACTAATGCTTATAGATGGGAAATAGAAGAGACGAACTCGATCTCGATAACCGAGTAGACGCTAACGTTTTCGGAGAAGTACCGAACGCCCTCGCGGAGCAATATTCCTCAGCGAGGAGAGCATTGCTTATAAACGGGAAATAGAATAGACGAACTCGATCTCGATAACCGAGTAGACGCTAACGTTTTCGCAGAAGTACCGAACGCCGTCGCAGAGCAATATTCCTCAGCGAGGAGAGTATTGCTTGTAAATGGAAAATAGAAAGGACGAACTCGATCTCGCTAACCGAGTAGACACTAACGTTTTCGCAGAAGTACCGAACGCCGTCGCAGAGCAGTATTCCTCAGCCAGGAGAGTATTGCTTGTAAATGGAAAATAGAAGAGACGAACTCGATCTCGCTAACCGAGTACACGCTAACCTTTTCGCAGAAGTACCGAACAGGTCAAGAAGAAGATAAAAGGCGATGTTTTGTTAGGTTCAGTACAGGCTCGCCAACGTTTATGTATTTCAGCTTGGGCTACAATGAAAATGTATTTTGTATTTAGTTTCAAAGTCAGTTTAAATCTTTTTTTGTCTCTTTTCCTTGGCAATTAACATGACTAGCTTCATAGTGAAAATTTTTAATGATTATCGGAAGAAATAATGCGATAGGCTCATGTGCATTACGTGGACACATGTTGGCAAAAACCTGCCCCATTTTGCGATGGCTGAAAAAGTAATATTAGGTTTTTCTCTACTGAAAACTATCACTAAAACACAAAATCTTACTATACTGTATTGTTGTTTTTTAAAGATTTGCGTTATATGCTGATTTGTCGCCGTTTCAATTTGAAAGCTGCGCCATCAATCAAATCTTAGATCATGCTGTACTGTTGCTGCTGTATTTTCATTAACGCATTAGCTCACCCTGCGGTCGCAGTCGTTTTCATGGTGATACGACGTCGCCACTCTTCTCAGCTTGCTGCTGTTATTGCAATCTCTGCTGTGCGATCTCGGCACCATCGACGATAGGGGACATAGCGGAACTACGGTTCGCAATCTTCAATAACTTGCCGTCGCCACGTCTCGAACGCTTTGACTCGGAGTTGCTTCAATGCTGTGGAGGGCGCTGCGGCGACTAGTTTGCGCGAAGTTCACTCTTTGTCCATGCGAAGGACGTGGCCGAGTAAGTGAGGACGATCTTTCTTGAGTCTGTGTAGTAACAGGATATTATGGCCGGTGTTTCTAGGAAGTTCCGCGGTAGTGGTTGGGTTAAACTTTGTCATCCGAGGATGCGTCGGTGCCAAAAGTTCTAGAAGGAGTTTGGCTGACGGAGGTTTTCTACATTTGACAGACCACGTACCGCTTACGTAATACAGAACCGGTTGAATCGCGGCATAGTGGGCGGTTACTTTGCTGTTATTGACACCTTGACAAATCGCCACAGCTGACGCATTTCTGCAAGCGCGCTTCTTGCCCAGTCGATACGGTTGGCAATCTACCGTTCGTATAATCCCATGCCAGTTAAGACACTTCCCAGGATGCAGAAGCTCTCCACGTGTTCGACGATCACGTTGTTTAATGGAATGTTGCTTTGTGCATTAGTACATGTCCGCACCTTGGTCTTAGTGTTACTTATTGTCAGCCCGATGCGCTGTCCAAAATTAGCTGCAGCTGTTATAGCGAAGAAGATGCAATGGCAAAATTATCAGCGTATTCTGCGTCAATGGAACGCTCATGTGTTGTGCTATAGACGACGCCATCTTCTTGTTGCAGTGTTATATGTATGACCCAAGCCAAAGCATAGCTAAACAAAGTAGGCGACAAAATCGATTAAAACCGTACGCCCGATTCAACCCCAAAAGGTTCGGACGGACTGTCATCAACACGTACACGGCAGAACGATGACTCGAATAATGTTTTTATTAGCGAAAACAGTTTGGTTGTGACTCCGTCGGCCCCTACTACTTTGTACAACGACTGGCGGTGGACGGAATCAAAGGCAGCTTTAAAGTAGACAAATGCAACGGCGAGAGGTCTTCAGTGCTTGCTCGTGCAGGTGTTCTACCAGCAAACGCATGCTTAGTATGTCACCTATAGTGCTGCGATCTGGATGAAAGCCACACTGCTGTTCCATTTCGAAAATATCGTGACACGGTCGCCGATGACTGCTTCCATGGTTTATAAAGCGGTGTTCAGTAATGAAATTTTGCGATAGTTGGATCAGCTCGACTTATCTCTTTTTTGTGGAAAAGATGGTTATAGCTGTCCTCCACCTGCCAGGGATCACCTCTTCCTCCTAGGTTTCGCGGAGAAGCACATGTTGCTTCCTGGTCAGCACTTCCGACAACTTATAGCAGCCAGGCGGAATGCCCCTTTCACCTGGTGCTTTCCACTCTTGATCTGTTTAACAGCCTTTAGCTTTTCGTTGATTTAGGGGAGCAGCTGGCTGTAGAACCCATAAAAGTTGACGTCATTGCCGTTCATTGCGTTTTCTGGTTGCTCCCGATTAAGCAGGTTGTCGAAATGCTCCCGCCAGCGTGGAACTCGGTCTGTTTTGATTACTGGAAGTGTCGCGAATAATGCCTTGTTAGCCCCGCGAAACACCTGAGCATGTAATTTGTATAAATATTTCCCGTTGCTTATTCCCTGATTCTGCTTTGTTTATGTCAACAGCGAGTTAGGGGAAGTACTTGTTTTTGTCGATCTTAGTGCTGTTGTCTAGGCTTTTCTTGAGTATGGGCCGCAGAGCGGTGTTTTGGTAAAGACTCAAGTTGGATACGAGTTCAAGGATTGTCGCGTTGATCCAATGTACACCTTTTTGTAGATTTCGACTTTGGAAGCACTTCCTGAAAAGCTGAATTAAAACAGAATGTAATAGCATCAACAAAATTGCCAGTGACCGTTGGCAGCGCCCCGAAGCGATTGGATATTGTGATATGGAATCGCTTGCCAAAATTTTGGTCTCGCAAACGTGTCATATGTAGCGGCCGATGTTTCCTGCGGAGGAAGTTAGATTCCAATTCCAGCCGTAATATAATGATGATACGGATGTGGACCCAAGGAATTTGGATTTTCCAAAAGGACATACCGTCACGGACAGCTGATTTCCGTCTTCTGCTGATCATAGCGTGACAAAGCTGGTAGTATTTGCCGCTCGCCGATTTCCACCTTGCCTAGTTTGACGTTGAAAATTTATGTTGGCAATGAATATGATAATCGACTAACATAAAAAATCAGTCGCCGTTACCTATGCTTATGCCGCTCGTGAAGTCTCCAACGATCCTGTTTTGTAATTTTACATAAAAATTGTTACGGAACGCATTTTGGTCAATTGAAATTCACCGTAAAACTGTTCGCGAACAGACTGCTCACGATTGAAAAATAGGTATGTTGTGTATCGGAAAATTGAAGAAAAAATTATTCTAATTTTTGAGAACGAAAATTTGTCGAATTTGAATTAAACCGGTTTTGTACGCTAACAACAACAACTTAAGTATAGGTTTGATTTACTTGTGATGTCAGTTTTGAATCAAATTTGTTCACGAACACCGAATAATCAAAATTTAAACGATTGAGCATTATGCTCGACTAAACTTAAAATGACCCCGGCAACCATCCTATTTTATATTTTTTGGATAAAAATTGTTACGGAACGCTTTTTGGTGAATTGAAATTCGACGTAAATCCGTTCGCGAACATAGCGCTCGCGATTGAGATCTATCCATTTTGTGTTCGCAAAAATTGCAGTAAAATTACCCGAATGTTTGAGAACGAAAATTTGTCGATTTGATTGTGACGTCACTTTTGCATTAAATTTGTTCTCGAACACTGTATAATCCAAATTTAAATGATAATACATTTGGGAACAGAATTTCTGCAAACTGAAATCGCCAAAATTCTGTCCGAACACAAGGTTTAATTCTTAGCACTTGATTTGATTTTGCCAATCTTCGGTTAACGAAAAACCGAATGAAATTCAGCTTTTTTCCATAACAAAGGTTTGAGATTCGATATCGGTAATTACAAAATAAGTTGGCTGGTGGGGTTTAGGCTTAGGTTTACTTACTAAAAGATTTAATTAAGGTTTACTTAACCTTAGGTTTACTCACTCAAGACATTTGAGGCTCTATTGCACATTGAAGTCCCCACAGATTACAAGCATGTCATCTTGTGTTGCTGAGCAGATAGAATGATAAGATCCTCAGCCCAAGTAACCATGAGGGGCGGTACGTTATAACGTTAGAAAAAATAACAGCTTAGAGCGGGGGGGTTCGGGATAAACTCATCCTTTGATTTGTCTGTTTGATCGTTGATGTTAGCGTAGGCTGAAACCATGGACACATTGAGCGGCGCGGTCCTAAATCGAGTGTATGTTATCCGTTCACTGGCGGGCTTCGAATGCATAACTGATTCGAGCATGTCCTTTTTGATTGCAATCCCTACACCCCATTGTTCTGCTGTTTCTGCTCCCGAAAACAGGTTACTGTACGTGGCCCCGGCACAGCAGATATCTCTAACACCGCTTTTGGAGAGTTGAAGTTCTGATAACGCGGCAACGTCGACATTGCGCTTGGCAAGTGAGCGCAATACCGGTTTGTCATAACCGGGTTTAAGAATACTGCGGACGTTCCAAGCTCCCAGAACGCAATTGTTTGTAAATGCTGAACTTTTGTGTCGCCACTTCCACAGTTTTCATGTCGCCGGCGTCGTAACGCGGTCGCCGTCAACCTCGTACGCGGTAGCAGAATTCTGTGCATAGTTTTAATTCTGTCCATTGAAGTTTCCAGCATTTTACTTGGATTACAGATCCTAAAACCTGCTGAGGAAACCGGAGTTGACTGTTCTACTATTTCTACAATATATGTATGTTTATATATAAGTATATTTATACAAACATATAATTATAGATGCGTATTATATTTAATACATATGAATGTTAGTTTACATTTGAAAAACACAACGCAACCCAATTATGTGTAGCAACCAAGTTAAATACATTTAATTTAAATAAGTAACCTGGCAGTCGGTAACATTTTCATGTTTATACCTCCTATCTGCTTTCAACTGTATACTGCACCTGATGTTTATAATTAGGTGATATTATGATCTTTCATGCCAATAAATATACATCGATGGTATACTGTGCTATTCTGCAATGCCGTATTGCGAAATGAAAAAAATAGATTATCGAATAATACGGTACCTACTAACTAAGGTAATATTCACTAGCCTTCAAATATTCATGGCTAGGCAAATACCAATGTTAGTTGAAAAGTTAAGATGTCATATGAACCTGTCAACAATTAGAACTCGCAAACAACATCCTCTCACGCGGGTACATAAAATATCATAATATTGCTACATGATTTCAAAATCTTAAAAAGACAAGGATGTTATATCAAAAATAACAACAGCATAAAAATAACAATACAGCTATCAATAGGACATCACGCTGCAGGACCGCCAACGCTTTGTATCTTCTGCTTAACTACATCACCGTAGGTTTCCATGCGTTTGGTTACAATGTTTGAATGATTAGTGTAATAAATCGTGCTATTGGACAAGACTCAAGATACAATTGTGCTCGATTATTACCCAAAACATTTTGCCCAAAGATCTACCGCAAAATATCCACTTAGAGCGGACAGTGAATTTAATAATTTGCAAAAAATATTGCGCGTGGTATTGTGTATACGACAAACGCCAACTGGTATATATTGCGTATATTATTACACCTGAAAACCAGAATCAAATGAGAGACCCTCGTACAAGATAAAAAATACAGGATATGCGAATATATTTATTAGGAATGCAAATTCGGCAATATGGCCAACGATAATGTGTCCAAGATGATCAGGTACCACTGCGAAATCAAAATAACAAATGTTTAAAAAAATAGGCAAGTATCAAATTAAGATATCAGCCATTTATGACAAAATCATCGATAAACATAAAATTTGATAAAAATATTACATTTTATAAATGGGCATGGAAACAGGCCAAGAATTTTCAGAAAATTGAACTCAAAATGACCTATAAGCCTTTTTCAAAAACAGGTACTATAATTACTGCATGGACTGGGAGTCTTAGCCTGTGATCCAGAGGTTATCTAAAAATTGACCTTAATTCTTAGGTCATCGATTTTAACACTATCTATCGCGTCCTCAATTAAAAACAGGGTTGAACGCAAATTATTATATATTTTGTTACATACTTACTGCGCGGATTTTGCGTACGCATACCAAACATTAATCGAGCTATAAAATACATACTTTGTTCCTGTACTTGCTGAACAGGCGAGAGAAATGCCACATGCTCCTTTATGCCGCAAGCGAGACCTAGGTGTAAGTTGCATATTACAACCTCATTCGTAGGTAGTAATTACTACATAAAACCATATACATTTATAAACTGTGCAAAACTGAAATAGTATGTTTTATTGTTTCTAATAAGTATTAATAAGAGCTGGTGATCTTTTACGTTACAGTGTGACACCCTTCATCTTATTAATTTTATGCTTTTAGCTATGTCGCATGTTGGGGTATATCTTGCTCTGTCCACTTATATTTTATGGGTGGACAGTTCACCTGTCCTCCTGCGTTTCTGTAACGACAAGCGCCCCACTGTATTTCGTGTGGCGGAACATTTGTCTCTTCTGGATTTTAAAGGGGGACAATGCCCACACCACCACGAACTCCATGGGATCAAATTGTCCTCCCTCAAAATAAACGGGGCATTTGTCTCCAGCCACGAAACGCAGGAGCGACAGTGGTAAAATGCCTCCCATGAAATACAGGGGACAACGCACCGCGACATACTTCTTCGGTTGATGTGCATTTCCTGAAAAGTGTCATACTTTTACAGTATAAAATCATCAACTCTTGGCATTAATGAAATAAATTACACTATTTTGACAGTTTAGCGTAATTGACAAAAATTTATTATAGCTCCCATATTTCAAGAATTGATAGGCAGATATCGCTATGTTTTTGCCATATTTCGTTTAAGCTTCTACTGTTCAGATATAAAGCATTTGAATATAGCTTCCCCTGTTAGAAATCAGTGGACGAAGATCATGTTTCAGGTTCAAATCAACCAGGATTGTGTTAATGACAGATTAAAAACACATTGTCACATACTGTTTTAAAATTGAGTTTGTTTGCGTAAAAAAAATTCCCGCTTTTAAATTTTTAAGTCTATACAAACGTCAGACTCCATATATAACACAAAAATGAAATGGTTTAAACTACAGATTACTTTATTACCTTAATTTAGATGCTAGTGGTTAAATTAGCAGCTTACATCTAAACCTTTACACGAAATCAAGTAATAAATTATTACTAATATTTCTAAGCGCATATTTTTCATCTATATGAATTCACAACTACAAGTAAGTGGTTGGGCCTTGTAACATTTAATTATAGGACCACATAGCTAATGCAGATAATTCCCGATGTAGATTTCAGTCGTTATAAATCAAAATAGTTGGATCAGTTTCATTCATGGCGCAATATATCCCCTCGATGTTATAGCGATCTATATGCTCTAGAGATCGTTGTGTGTAGTTGCGTATTTATAAATCTACATATCGTTCTATTTCTACCGTTAAATCATATGTTTTGGCCATGTGAAAACTTTATTAATTGTATTTGCAATAAAAGTATGCCTGGAATAGATTAACCAATTTTAATGAATTAACTTTTGATACAATGCTACTGAGGTTCTGGGTGTACGTGGTCAAATATTTTTACTGCACAATCTTTTTTTCGTGAACAAGAACTGATGAATCTTCAATAAAAATTGAATTATGTAAACGGTTCGAATCAGGATTTTCGGTATAACTTATACGAGATTACAGGTTTCATGAAATGCTTAATTTGTAATATCATAAGATACTTGAGAATCCTGTACAGCGTCATTTTTAATATTTTTTCAGATGGACCCGGTATTCTAGTTTTGTTGCAAATTTAGTTCAAAATTTCAACGCATTTCAGTTCTTTTCCGGTCACACACGTATAATTTACCCCAGAGCTGGTAATTATGTTGATGTTACCCTAAAGTTATCTGATACTTCTAGTGGTTTTCACTAAAATCCGTCAGTATATTGATATACATCGGTGAAACCATTTAAAAGTATAATAATCAGGCTGCAGAACACTTCTTAACTCTAAGCTTAGAGCTTAACTCAAAGCTTGGAAAAGTACGCCTTTTTTAATATTTTTGACATGAATGAACCCGTCTCAAGGTCGTAAATAGGAACCGAAAAAGTGTTGAGCGATGACTTGTTGTTAGCTATTCCTCCTTAACGAAAATCAATAGTAAGTTATTTCGCACCGTAAATTACGCATATTTAAACTAAAGTAATCAATAGTTTGAAAGTTGCTTGCTGCTAATTTTTTCGAGCCCATGACTGTCAACATCCGTATAATTTTGGCATTTTTGTGTTCTATCCAAGCTTATCACGCATTCATTAGACAGTGTGTTGAGAAATATGTGAACTATTTAAAATAGTTACCATGGAAATAACCTGTGTGTCTCCTGAAGATAGGCCTTCGATCAAAAAGTAACCACAATGCAAATGGCCATAGTGCTATAAATCCCCCAAAAAATTTGATTTAAATATTTTTATAAAAAATAGTTTTAAACAAACTCGGAGAATTTATTGAATCTTTGAACCACAAACATTGGCAAAAATATACACAGGTGCGTTTATGCAAATACCGTTCATTTCATGCTTTTAGCGATATATATATAATTTCGTGGTAAATTAAGGATTGTCATACTACGGTAGTGGGGATTTCGTCGCTTGCTGACGCTTTGTATATATATATTTATATACTTAATTTCGTTCAGGTTTCAAATCAATTCCCTGGAAAATATATCTCATCGAAATGGCACAAAATTTGTAGTTTAGCTGAAACTGAAGCGCTGTTTTAAACTGAACCATCCCCAAGACGACACCACCCTGACACTGCAGCTTACGCGACACACAAGTGACGCTAAAAACCATGGTAGTGTAACAATATATCTCGATGTCGTACAACGGGATTTACATTACAAATACCAAAAACTACAGAACAAACCATGTAGCAATAACATAAGTGTGGCATGCATAGAATAAAAACTAATTAAATAGAACTGTTTGGTTGAATATTACTTTGACAGCTTTGGCTTCGTCCTTTACCCAACGATAGATAATTCTGATCTAGGGTTTACGCGTGCCACAGGTCAAATTTCAAATTCAAAATATTAAAAAACGATTTTCATCAAACTTGACGCCTCAACACCTGACGTTGCATTTTTATGTGATTGTTATGTGCAAAATGTAACTATAGACATTGCGGACATGTACAAAGATAAGGTGATGCTAACAAATTACAAAGTTAGGCTAGTGAATGATGATTAGAACTATATCATTACATTGGAGACAAGTTTAGACGTTACTACTATGAGCAAATGTGTCATTAGCGTTTGTGGAAGCTCTCTGCAACTCAATTTTGACAGATTAAAAACACAATTTTGTTTAGCTTGTGTCGACAGTAACATTATTGTGATGGTAGGAAATTATGGTCTAACGATATTGAAAAGTTTAAATGTTAATACTGTGAGTAAACGCGTTACTAGTGTTTGTGTAAGCTCTGTGCAAACTTGACGTCAATACATTAAAAGACACGTAACAATGTTGTTTAGATTGCGTCGACAGTAACATTGCTCGTTGCTGTAAAGATTAAAATTATATCATTACAATAGTGACAAGTTTATATGTTAATACTGTGAGCAAATGCTTTATTGGGGTTTGTGTAAGCTCTCTAGAAACTCAACTTCTACAGATTAAAAACACGTAACAATCTTGCTTAGTTTGTGTCGACAGTAATGATGTAACAGTTTGCTAACACGAATTCGTTCTTTCAGCAAGACTAATTATCATAAAAATGCATCATGTCCTTCTCAGTGTCTTACAGTTAAGCTATAGGAGTCGATAGGGAGTCACTTCACGGGGGTCGCTCCTCCCCGGTAGACATTTTTGCCAAATTTGGACCACCCCTTACCACTCCCTGAGCATATCACCCACCAACCAACTGCCCTCCTGCCGCGGCCAGTCTACCCCCTAAGCCGACCGACCTTCAATTCGAAACCTATGGCTTAGGTTATATTTACGAAAAGTCACATTATGGCCTGTACGTTTCGTTCAACTTAATACTTTTACAGTCCAGGCTTCAAACCTTTCAGTAACTGCAATTAGACGAATAAACACATCTTTAAGACACTTATTTCAGTTGATCTAGAAGTAGATACCCGATGCGTAATTCGTTTTAAAACAAGTTTTATTTTATAAGATGTCTAGCAGTTATGTAGTTGCGCGCAGTATTATAGTAAAAGTCCTACATTTATCACTCTACAAATGCCGAAAAATGTCCTTAGGCTTTTTCAGGATTTTTAGAACACTTCAAGACTGCAGAACAGCAACTATATTATCGGATTCCGCATTGACTATCGGTCTACAAAATATGGACATTATACTACTAAACCAGACAAAAGTAATTACTAACGCCAACTTTTATTTTGATGCTGCGTCGAACATGCATTTCAGCCATAAAACTATAAAGTATGGTTGTCTTGAGGTTAATACAAATAAACCAAAAACTCTGGTGGTTTCAGTTTATGTCGAACGATAATTAACTGCAGTAATTAGAAGTCGGCAAACTAGTAATTACTTTGGTGCTTTACTCGTTGGACAAATAGAGTAACATTCCTATTACAAATTACCCATACTGTTTGTTCCATTAAGTACGACCACTAATTGTGCCATTAGACCTATTAATAATCAATCGTTACTGGTACAGCAATAAATTGGCAGCATTTAGAGCTGATAACTTCGTGGATATTGCAAAAATTGTACAATCTATAATGTTTGCACCAAGAATGTGTGAGCATGTAAATCATGAACGCTTCTGGTATGTTCCTCATTTTGGTACAGAATATTCTAAGACATGATGTAATGGTGTGAACTAATAGCCGTAAAGAGTATAAGTGTATCAAGTTTTGATCTAACCTGATCTTCTAATCTGCTGTCTTGAAACATAGCTATCAACTGGTTGACAAGCGAGTGTCCTGTCTCAAGTCACTTACAGTTCCCTAAAACTTTATGTAGTAAAACGCCAATGTAATGAAAGCCACGTTTTCGTTCATTTTGTTTAAAATAAAGCAACAATCTATCAAATTTTATTTTTGCCTGGGTATCCAACTGCGCTTTATCCTCTTTTTACATTTGTATTTTGCCTGGATACCCAACTGCGCTTAATTCACACTTTAAATTTGTATTTTGCTTGGGTACCCAACAGCGCTCTATCTACCTTTTAAATTTGTATTTTGCATGGATACCCAACTGCAATTTTTCCATCTTTTAAATTTGGATTTGCCTGTTGACCCAACTGCGCTTTATCCACCTTCTAAATTTGTATTTGGCTTGTGTACCCTACTGCGCTTTATCCACCTTTTAAATTGGGCTTTTGCCTAGGTAGCCAACTGCGCTTAATTCACACTTTAAATTTGTATTTTGCTTGGGTACCCAACTGCGCTTTATCCACCTTTTAATTTGTATTTTGCCTGGATACCCAACTGCGCTTTATCCACCCTTTAAATTTGTAACACCAATATCTTTACTATCGTATCGTAATATTTGGAACAGCACGGAGAAACCAGCAAGAGCACTTAACCCCGCTTAAGCAGAACAGTTTTCACCTTACCTGTGGCAACCATAACTCCATCACCGGATTGATTAGTTTTCGAAAATTTTATGGCGAAGGGGCACTGTTATATCTAATTATCTGAATATGAATAAGCACAAAATAATAACATTCTAATATTATTAACATGTCAACAAGAGTGTAACGCGACGGCAAATTTTTCGCAGTTGCTATAAACCATAATGTGTAATCCCGTAATCTAAACAGTGTCATCAAAACAGCACACGGACAGCGTCACATAACAACATATTCTGCCATATGGACATTTGGTCTTAAATTTTGAAACGGTAAAGTTAAATGTTTGAATAATACGCAAAGACGATTGATAAGCTAGAAATTTCTGACTCGATAGAATTTAAAATAAAATAAATAAAATTTGATTTTCATACAAATAGTTTCCTCTCCGTGATTTATTAAATACATGATATGAATGGTGATAAATTCCATATCCTTCTGTATTTTTGATACTATGATGCATAACTTACCATTAAAAATACTGAGCCGTTTTGACGAAATTTGTGCGTGAGACTACTTTAGCTGGTTACACTTGGGTTCTTTTGTAAAGGCAGTTCTGGATCGAAAAGGTGGTGAATGTACGTGAACAAATGTATGCCTCATGTAGGCGAACATATATTTGTCATATAGCAACATGTAAATGCTGTTCGCGGTCGCTGCTTTGCGATTTACCATAGTATTTTTTGACCGCGTACATGGGAAAACGCGTTTACGAATCGCGTTTTTTCCGTATGTTACATTACTAACATAGACAAAGAATTTAGCTGTCCGATTCACCGTGTGATTTGTTAAATGCGGACAGCCGTGCGAAATAGAGAAATATGCACGTGCTCAAATTCCGGTCGTACATCGCAGAGCCCTTGATCGCGTTCACTAAAATACGAATACCGACGGCAGAAATGTGAACGCGAACGATACAGTTCGTGATTTTGACAACAGAACAACAATGGTGTACGCACCAAAAGTGGACTCAGGCGCTATGGATTCTAGATGGAAATAATTGAACTGCAAAACAGCCGGGGTTCATAATTTATGGTCAAGCTTTAAAGAATCGTAGCTGCGTGCCAGTTATTTGTTAACTGGATCACAGTGATTTAGGACTTACGCTAACTCACAAAACGGCTCAGTATTTTTAATGGTAAGTTATGCATCATAGTATCAAAAATACAGAAGGATATGGAATTTATCACCATTCATATCATGTATTTAATAAATCACGGAGAGGAAACTATTTGTATGAAAATCAAATTTTATTTATTTTATTTTAAATTCTATGAGTCAGAAATTTCTAGCTTATCAATCGTCTTTGCGTATTATTCAAACATTTAACTTTACCGTTTCAAAATTTAAGACCAAATGTCCATATCGCAAATATGTTGTTATGTGACGCTGTCCGTGTGCTGTTTTGATGACACTGTTTAGATTACGGGATTACACATTATGGTTTATAGCAACTGCGAAAAATTTGCCGTCGCGTTACACTCTTGTTGACATGTTAATAATATTAGAATGTTATTATTTTGTGCTTATTCATATTCAGATAATTAGATATAACAGTGCCCCTTCGCCATAAAATTTTCGAAAACTAATCAATCCGGTGATGGAGTTATGGTTGCCACAGGTAAGGTGAAAACTGTTCTGCTTAAGCGGGGTTAAGTGCTCTTGCTGGTTTCTCCGTGCTGTTCCAAATATTACGATACGATAGTAAAGATATTGGTGTTACAAATTTAAAAGGTGGATAAAGCGCAGTTGGGTATCCAGGCAAAATACAAATTAAAAGGTGGATAAAGCGCAGTTGGGTACCCAAGCAAAATACAAATTTAAAGTGTGAATTAAGCGCAGTTGGCTACCTAGGCAAAAGCCCAATTTAAAAGGTGGATAAAGCGCAGTAGGGTACACAAGCCAAATACAAATTTAGAAGGTGGATAAAGCGCAGTTGGGTCAACAGGCAAATCCAAATTTAAAAGATGGAAAAATTGCAGTTGGGTATCCATGCAAAATACAAATTTAAAAGGTAGATAGAGCGCTGTTGGGTACCGACAAGCAAAATACAAATTTAAAGTGTGAATTAAGCGCAGTTGGGTATCCAGGCAAAATACAAATGTAAAAAGAGGATAAAGCGCAGTTGGATACCCAGGCAAAAATAAAATTTGATAGATTGTTGCTTTATTTTAAACAAAATGAACGAAAACGTGGCTTTCATTACATTGGCGTTTTACTACATAAAGTTTTAGGGAACTGTAAGTGACTTGAGACAGGACACTCGCTTGTCAACCAGTTGATAGCTATGTTTCAAGACAGCAGATTAGAAGATCAGGTTAGATCAAAACTTGATACACTTATACTCTTTACGGCTATTAGTTCACACCATTACATCATGTCTTAGAATATTCTGTACCAAAATGAGGAACATACCAGAAGCGTTCATGATTTACATGCTCACACATTCTTGGTGCAAACATTATAGATTGTACAATTTTTGCAATATCCACGAAGTTATCAGCTCTAAATGCTGCCAATTTATTGCTGTACCAGTAACGATTGATTATTAATAGGTCTAATGGCACAATTAGTGGTCGTACTTAATGGAACAAACAGTATGGGTAATTTGTAATAGGAATGTTACTCTATTTGTCCAACGAGTAAAGCACCAAAGTAATTACTAGTTTGCCGACTTCTAATTACTGCAGTTAATTATCGTTCGACATAAACTGAAACCACCAGAGTTTTTGGTTTATTTGTATTAACCTCAAGACAACCATACTTTATAGTTTTATGGCTGAAATGCATGTTCGACGCAGCATCAAAATAAAAGTTGGCGTTAGTAATTACTTTTGTCTGGTTTAGTAGTATAATGTCCATATTTTGTAGACCGATAGTCAATGCGGAATCCGATAATATAGTTGCTGTTCTGCAGTCTTGAAGTGTTCTAAAAATCCTGAAAAAGCCTAAGGACATTTTTCGGCATTTGTAGAGTGATAAATGTAGGACTTTTACTATAATACTGCGCGCAACTACATAACTGCTAGACATCTTATAAAATAAAACTTGTTTTAAAACGAATTACGCATCGGGTATCTACTTCTAGATCAACTGAAATAAGTGTCTTAAAGATGTGTTTATTCGTCTAATTGCAGTTACTGAAAGGTTTGAAGCCTGGACTGTAAAAGTATTAAGTTGAACGAAACGTACAGGCCATAATGTGACTTTTCGTAAATATAACCTAAGCCATAGGTTTCGAATTGAAGGTCGGTCGGCTTAGGGGGTAGACTGGCCGCGGCAGGAGGGCAGTTGGTTGGTGGGTGATATGCTCAGGGAGTGGTAAGGGGTGGTCCAAATTTGGCAAAAATGTCTACCGGGGAGGAGCGACCCCCGTGAAGTGACTCCCTATCGACTCCTATAGCTTAACTGTAAGACACTGAGAAGGACATGATGCATTTTTATGATAATTAGTCTTGCTGAAAGAACGAATTCGTGTTAGCAAACTGTTACATCATTACTGTCGACACAAACTAAGCAAGATTGTTACGTGTTTTTAATCTGTAGAAGTTGAGTTTCTAGAGAGCTTACACAAACCCCAATAAAGCATTTGCTCACAGTATTAACATATAAACTTGTCACTATTGTAATGATATAATTTTAATCTTTACAGCAACGAGCAATGTTACTGTCTGACGCAATCTAAACAACATTGTTACGTGTCTTTTAATGTATTGACGTCAAGTTTGCACAGAGCTTACACAAACACTAGTAACGCGTTTACTCACAGTATTAACATTTAAACTTTTCAATATCGTTAGACCATAATTTCCTACCATCACAATAATGTTACTGTCGACACAAGCTAAACAAAATTGTGTTTTTAATCTGTCAAAATTGAGTTGCAGAGAGCTTCCACAAACGCTAATGACACATTTGCTCATAGTAGTAACGTCTAAACTTGTCTCCAATGTAATGATATAGTTCTAATCATCATTCACTAGCCTAACTTTGTAATTTGTTAGCATCACCTCATCTTTGTACATGTCCGCAATGTCTATAGTTACATTTTGCACATAACAATCACATAAAAATGCAACGTCAGGTGTTGAGGCGTCAAGTTTGATGAAAATCGTTTTTTAATATTTTGAATTTGAAATTTGACCTGTGGCACGCGTAAACCCTAGATCAGAATTATCTATCGTTGGGTAAAGGACGAAGCCAAAGCTGTCAAAGTAATATTCAACCAAACAGTTCTATTTAATTAGTTTTTATTCTATGCATGCCACACTTATGTTATTGCTACATGGTTTGTTCTGTAGTTTTTGGTATTTGTAATGTAAATCCCGTTGTACGACATCGAGATATATTGTTACACTACCATGGTTTTTAGCGTCACTTGTGTGTCGCGTAAGCTGCAGTGTCAGGGTGGTGTCGTCTTGGGGATGGTTCAGTTTAAAACAGCGCTTCAGTTTCAGCTAAACTACAAATTTTGTGCCATTTCGATGAGATATATTTTCCAGGGAATTGATTTGAAACCTGAACTAAATTAAGTATATAAATATATATATACAAAGCGTCAGCAAGCGACGAAATCCCCACTACCGTAGTATGACAATCCTTAATTTACCACGAAATTATATATATATCGCTAAAAGCATGAAATGAACGGTATTTGCATAAACGCACCTGTGTATATTTTTGCCAATGTTTGTGGTTCAAAGATTCAATAAATTCTCCGAGTTTGTTTAAAACTATTTTTTATAAAAATATTTAAATCAAATTTTTTGGGGGATTTATAGCACTATGGCCATTTGCATTGTGGTTACTTTTTGATCGAAGGCCTATCTTCAGGAGACACACAGGTTATTTCCATGGTAACTATTTTAAATAGTTCACATATTTCTTAACACACTGTCTAATGAATGCGTGATAAGCTTGGATAGAACACAAAAATGCCAAAATTATATGGATGTTGACAGTCATGGGCTCGAAAAAATTAGCAGCAAGCAACTTTCAAACTATTGATTACTTTAGTTTAAATATGCGTAATTTACGGTGCGAAATAACTTACTATTGATTTTCGTTAAGGAGGAATAGCTAACAACAAGTCATCGCTCAACACTTTTTCGGTTCCTATTTAAGACCTTGAGACGGGTTCATTCATGTCAAAAATATTAAAAAAGGCGTACTTTTCCAAGCTTTGAGTTAAGCTCTAAGCTTAGAGTTAAGAAGTGTTCTGCAGCCTGATTATTATACTTTTAAATGGTTTTACCGATGTATATCAATATACTGACGGATTTTAGTGAAAACCACTAGAAGTATCAGATAACTTTAGGGTAACATCAACATAATTACCAGCTCTGGGGTAAATTATACGTGTGTGACCGGAAAAGAACTGAAATGCGTTGAAATTTTTGAATGAATTTGCAACAAAACTAGAATACCGGGTCCATCTGAAAAAATATTAAAAATGACGCTGTACAGGTATTTCTCAAGTATCTTATGATATTACAAATTAAGCATTTCATGAAACCTGTAATCTCGTATAAGTTATACCGAAAATCCTGATTCGAACCGTTTACATAATTCAATTTTTATTGAAGATTCATCAGTTCTTGTTCACGAAAAAAAGATTGTGCAGTAAAAATATTTGACCACGTACACCCAGAACCTCAGTAGCATTGTATCAAAAGTTAATTCATTAAAATTGGTTAATCTATTCCAGGCATACTTTTGTTGCAAATACAATTAATAAAGTTTTCACATGGCCAAAACATATGATTTAACGGTAGAAATAGAACGATATGTAGATTTATAAATACGCAACTACACACAACGATCTCTAGAGCATATAGATCGCTATAACATCGAGGGGATATATTGCGCCATGAATGAAACTGATCCAACTATTTTGATTTATAACGACTGAAATCTACATCGGGAATTATCTGCATTAGCTATGTGGTCCTATAATTAAATGTTACAAGGCCCAACCACTTACTTGTAGTTGTGAATTCATATAGATGAAAAATATGCGCTTAGAAATATTAGTAATAATTTATTACTTGATTTCGTGTAAAGGTTTAGATGTAAGCTGCTAATTTAACCACTAGCATCTAAATTAAGGTAATAAAGTAATCTGTAGTTTAAACCATTTCATTTTTGTGTTATATATGGAGTCTGACGTTTGTATAGACTTAAAAATTTAAAAGCGGGAATTTTTTTTACGCAAACAAACTCAATTTTAAAACAGTATGTGACAATGTGTTTTTAATCTGTCATTAACACAATCCTGGTTGATTTGAACCTGAAACATGATCTTCGTCCACTGATTTCTAACAGGGGAAGCTATATTCAAATGCTTTATATCTGAACAGTAGTAAGCTTAAACGAAATATGGCAAAAACATAGCGACATCTGCCTATCAATTCTTGAAATATGGGAGCTATAATAAATTTTTGTCAATTACGCTAAACTGTCGAAATAGTGTAATTTATTTCATTAATGCCAAGAGTTGATGATTTTATACTGAAAAGTATGACACTTTTCAGGAAATGCACATCAACCGAAGAAGTATGTCGCGGTGCGTTGTCCCCTGTATTTCATGGGAGGCATTTTACCTGTCGCTCCTGCGTTTCGTGGCTGGAGACAAATGCCCCGTTTATTTTGAGGGAGGACAATTTGATCCCATGGAGTTCGTGGTGGTGTGGGCATTGTCCCCCTTTAAAATCCAGAAGAGACAAATGTTCCGCCACACGAAATACAGTGGGGCGCTTGTCGTTACAAGAAACGCAGGAGGACAGGTGAACTGTCCACCCATAAAATATAAGTGGACAGAGCAAGATATACCCCAACATGCGACATAGCTAAAAGCATAAAATTAATAAGATGAAGGGTGTCACACTGTAACGTAAAAGATCACCAGCTCTTATTAATACTTATTAGAAACAATAAAACATACTATTTCAGTTTTGCACAGTTTATAAATGTATATGGTTTTATGTAGTAATTACTACCTACGAATGAGGTTGTAATATGCAACTTACACCTAGGTCTCGCTTGCGGCATAAAGGAGCATGTGGCATTTCTCTCGCCTGTTCAGCAAGTACAGGAACAAAGTATGTATTTTATAGCTCGATTAATGTTTGGTATGCGTACGCAAAATCCGCGCAGTAAGTATGTAACAAAAATATATAATAATTTGCGTTCAACCCTGTTTTTAATTGAGGACGCGATAGATAGTGTTAAAATCGATGACCTAAGAATTAAGGTCAATTTTTAGATAACCTCTGGATCACAGGCTAAGACTCCCAGTCCATGCAGTAATTATAGTACCTGTTTTTGAAAAAGGCTTATAGGTCATTTTGAGTTCAATTTTCTGAAAATTCTTGGCCTGTTTCCATGCCCATTTATAAAATGTAATATTTTTATCAAATTTTATGTTTATCGATGATTTTGTCATAAATGGCTGATATCTTAATTTGATACTTGCCTATTTTTTTAAACATTTGTTATTTTGATTTCGCAGTGGTAACTGATCATCTTGGACACATTATCGTTGGCCATATTGCCGAATTTGCATTCCTAATAAATATATTCGCATATCCTGTATTTTTTATCTTGTACGAGGGTCTCTCATTTGATTCTGGTTTTCAGGTGTAATAATATACGCAATATATACCAGTTGGCGTTTGTCGTATACACAATACCACACGCAATATTTTTTGCAAATTATTAAATTCACTGTCCGCTCTAAGTGGATATTTTGCGGTAGATCTTTGGGCAAAATGTTTTGGGTAATAATCGAGCACAATTGTATCTTGAGTCTTGTCCAATAGCACGATTTATTACACTAATCATTCAAACATTGTAACCAAACGCATGGAAACCTACGGTGATGTAGTTAAGCAGAAGATACAAAGCGTTGGCGGTCCTGCAGCGTGATGTCCTATTGATAGCTGTATTGTTATTTTTATGCTGTTGTTATTTTTGATATAACATCCTTGTCTTTTTAAGATTTTGAAATCATGTAGCAATATTATGATATTTTATGTACCCGCGTGAGAGGATGTTGTTTGCGAGTTCTAATTGTTGACAGGTTCATATGACATCTTAACTTTTCAACTAACATTGGTATTTGCCTAGCCATGAATATTTGAAGGCTAGTGAATATTACCTTAGTTAGTAGGTACCGTATTATTCGATAATCTATTTTTTTCATTTCGCAATACGGCATTGCAGAATAGCACAGTATACCATCGATGTATATTTATTGGCATGAAAGATCATAATATCACCTAATTATAAACATCAGGTGCAGTATAAGTTGAAAGCAGATAGGAGGTATAAACATGAAAATGTTACCGACTGCCAGGTTACTTATTTAAATTAAATGTATTTAACTTGGTTGCTACACATAATTGGGTTGCGTTGTGTTTTTCAAATGTAAACTAACATTCATATGTATTAAATATAATACGCATCTATAATTATATGTTTGTATAAATATACTTATATATAAACATACATATATTGTAGAAATAGTAGAACAGTCAACTCCGGTTTCCTCAGCAGGTTTTAGGATCTGTAATCCAAGTAAAATGCTGGAAACTTCAATGGACAGAATTAAAACTATGCACAGAATTCTGCTACCGCGTACGAGGTTGACGGCGACCGCGTTACGACGCCGGCGACATGAAAACTGTGGAAGTGGCGACACAAAAGTTCAACATTTGCAAACATAATTGCGTTGTGGGAGCTTGAAATATACGCTGCATTCTTAAACCCGGTTATGACGAACTGCAATCTCGCTCACTTGCCAAACGCAATGTCGAAATCGCAGCGTAATTAGAACTTCGTCTCTCCAAAAGCGGTATTCTCGATATCTGCTTTCCCGGGCCACGTGCAGTATCCTGTTTTCTGGAGCATAAACAGCAGGACAATAGGGTGTAGGGATTTCAATCAAAAAATCAGTTATGTTCGAATCAGTTATGCATTGGAACCCCGTCAGTGAGCGGATAACATACACTCGATTTAGGACCGCGCCGCTCAATGTGTCCATGGTTTCAGCCCTACGCTAACATCAACGATCAAACAGACAAATCAAAGAATGAGTTTATCCCGAACCCCCCCGCTCTAAGCTGTTATTTTTTCTAACGTTATAACGTACCGCCCCTCATGGTTACTTGGGCTGAGGATCTTATCATTCTATCTGCTCAGCAACACAAGGTGACATGCTTGTAATCTGTGGGGACTTCAATGTGCAATAGAGCCTCAAATGTCTTGAGTGAGTAAACCTAAGGTTAAGTAAACCTTAATTAAATCTTTTAGTAAGTAAACCTAAGCCTAAACCCCACCAGCCAACTTATTTTGTAATTACCGATATCGAATCTCAAACCTTTGTTATGGAAAAAAGCTGAATTTCATTCGGTTTTTCGTTAACCGAAGATTGGCAAAATCAAATCAAGTGCTAAGAATTAAACCTTGTGTTCGGAGATAATTTTGGCTATTTCAGTTTGCAGAAATTCTGTTCCCAAATGTATTATCATTTAAATTTGGATTATACAGTGTTCGAGAACAAATTTAATGCAAAAGTGACGTCACAATCAAATCGACAAATTTTCGTTCTCCAACATTCGGGTAATTTTACTGCAATTTTTGCGAACACAAAATGGATAGATCTCAATCGCGAGCGCTATGTTCGCGAACGGATTTACGTCGAATTTCAATTCACCAAAAAGCGTTCCGTAACAGATTTTTATCCAAAAAATATAAAATAGGATGGTTGCCGGGGTCATTTTAAGTTTAGTCGAGCATAATGCTCAATCGTTTAAATTTTGATTATTCGGTGTTTGTTAACAAATTTGATTCTAAACTGACATCATAAGTAAATCAAACCTATACTTAAGTTGTTGTTGTCAGCGTACAAAACCGGTTTAATTCAAATTCGACAAATTTTCGTTCTCGAAAATTAGAATAATTTTTTCTTCAATTTTCCGATACACAACATACCTATTTTTCAATCGTGAGCAGTCTGTTCGCGAACAGTTTTACGGTGAAATTTCAATTGACCAAAATGCGTTCCGTAACAATTTTTATGTAAAATTACAAAACAGGATCGTTGGAGACTTCACGAGCGGCATAAGCATAGGAAACGGCGACTGATTTTTTATGTTAGTCGATTATCATATTCATTGCCAACATAAATTTTCAACGTCAAACTAGGCAAGGTGGGAAATCGGCGAGTGGCAAACTACTACCAGCTTCGTCACGCTATGATCAGCAGAAGACGGAAATCAGCTGTCCGTGACGGTATGTCCTTTTGGAAAATCCAAATTCCTTGGGTCCACATCCTTATCATCATTAAATTATGGCTGAAATTGGATTCTAACTTCTTCCGCAGGAAACATCGGCCGCTCAATATGACACGCTTGCGAGACCAAAATTTTGGCAAGCGATTCCATATCACAATATCCAATCGCTTCGGGGCGCTGCCAACGGTCACTGGCAATTTTGTTGATGCTATTACATTCTGTTTTATTTCAGCTTTTCAGGAAGTGCTTCCAAAGTCGAAATCTACAAAAAAAGGTGTACATTGGATCAACGCGACAATCCTTGAACTCGCATCCAACTTGAGTCTTTACCAAAACACCGCTCTGCGGCCCATACTCAAGAAAAGCCTATAATAACAGCACTAAGATCTACAAAAACAAGTATTTCCCCTGACTCGCTGTTGACATAACAAAAGCAGAATCAGGGAATAAGCAACGGGAAATATTTATACAAATTACATGCTCAAGTGTTTCGCGGGGCTAACAAGGCATTATTCGTGGACACTTCCAGTAATCAAAACAGACCGAGTTCCACGCTGGCGGGAGCATTTCGACAACCTGCTTAATCGGGAGCAACCAGAAAACGCAATGAACGGCAATGACGTCAACTTTTATGGGTTCTACAGCCAGCTGCTCCCCAAAATCAACGAAAAGCTAAAGGCTGTTAAACAGATCAAGAGTGGAAAGCACCAGGTGAAAGGGGCATTCCGCCGGCGTCAGAAGTTGTCGGAAGTGCTGACCAGGAAGCAACATGTGCTTCTCCGCGAAACCTAGGAGGAAGAGGTGATCCCTGGAACAGGTGGAGGACAGCTATAACCATCTTTTCCACAAAAAAGAGATAAGTCGAGCTGATCCAACTATCGCAAAATTTCATTACTGTACACCGCTTTAGAAACCATGGAAGCAGTCATCGGCGACCGTGTCACGATATTTTCGAAATGGAACAGCAGTGTGGCTTTCATCCAGATCGCAGCACTATAGGTGACATACTTAAGCATGCGTTTGCTGGTAGAACACCTGCACGAGCAAGCACTGAAAACCTGTCGCAGTTGCATTTGTCTACTTCAAGGCTGCCTTTGACTCCGTCCGCCGCCAGTCGCTGTACAAAGTAGTAGGGGCCGACGGAGTCACAACCAAACTGCTGTCGCTAATAAAAACATTATTCGACTCATAATTTTGCCGTGTACGCGTTGATGACAGTCCCTCCGAACCTTTTGATGTTAAATCGGGCGTACGGTTTTAATCTATTTTGTCGCCTACTTTGTTTAGCTATGCTTTGGCTTGGGTCATACATATAACACTGCAACAAGAAGATGGCGTCGTCTATAGCACAACACATGAGCGTTCCATTGACGCAGAATACGCTGATAATTTTGCCATTGCATCTTCTTCGCTATAACAGCTGCAGCTAATTTTGGACAGCGCATCGGGCTGACAATAAGTAACACTAAGACCAAGGTGCGGACATGTATCAATGCACAAAGCAACATTCCATTAAACAACGTGATCGTCGAACACGTGGAGAGCTTCTGCATCCTGGAAGTGTCTTGCTAACTGGCATGGGATTATACGAACGGTAGATTGCCAACCGTATCGACTGGGCAAGAAGCGCGCTTGCAGAAATGCGTCAGCTGTGGCGATTTGTCAAGGTGTCAATAACAGCAAAGCAGTCCCCTACTATGCCGCGATTCAACCGGTTCTGTATTACTGAAGCGGTACGTGGTCTGTCAAATGTAGAAAACCTCCGTCAGCCAAACTCCTTCTAGAACTTTTGGCACCGACGCATCCTCGGATGACAAAGTTTAACCCAACCACTACCGCGGAAAGTCTCCGAAGAAACACCGGCCATAATATCCTGTTACTACACAGACTCAAGAAAGATCGTCCTCACTTACTCGGCCACGTCCTTCGCATGGACAAAGAGTGAACTTCGCGCAAACTAGTCGCCGCAGCGCCCTCCACAGCATTGAAGCAACTCCGAGTCAAAGCGTTCGAGACGTGGCGACGGCAAGTTATTGAAGATCGCGAACCGTAGTTCCGCTATGTCCCCTATTGTCGATGGTGCCGAGATCGCACAGCAGAGATTGCAATAACAGCAGAATGCTGAGAAGAGTGGCGACTTCTTATCACAATGAAAACGACTGCGACCGCAGGGTGAGCTAATGCGTTAATGAAAATACAGCAGCAACAGTACAGTATGTATCTAACATTTGATTGATGGCGCAGCTTTCAAATTGAAACGGCGACAAATCAGCATATAACGCAAATCTTTAAAAAACAACAATACAGTATAGTAAGATTTTGTGTTTTAGTGATAGTTTTCAGTAGAGAAAAACCTAATATTACTTTTTCAGCCATCGCAAAATGGGGCAGGTTTTTGCCAACATGTGTCCACGTAATGCACATGAGCCTATCGCATTATTTCTTCCGATAATCATTAAAAATTTTCACTATGAAGCTAGTCATGTTAATTGCCAAGGAAAAAGAGACAAAAAAAGATTTAAACTGACTTTGAAACTAAATACAAAATACATTTTCATTGTAGCCCAAGCTGAAATACATAAACGTTGGCGAAGCTGTACTGAACCTAACAAAACATCGCCTTT